>JALLPD010001093.1:0-13044 GCA_036940065.1 Cyclotella cf. meneghiniana
AACCTGCAACCAACAAACATACATAGTCATAAAATTAGATAACAGATTTGACAATAACTATCTTGTTAATTAGTCGCTCTTCTGTAGACAAGGTCAGGTGCTCTTTGTTTAGATTTCAAACAATGATTTAGCTCAAAAGACTTGCATCCTGATATGTATGCCAATGTCCTTCTACTGAACATTTGAGTCAAGTCTGTTGTCAGGACATTTCTTGTGATGCAACTCTTTACAGATTTCACAAAGTAGCATATTTCTCTAGATATGATTTCTTATAATGCACCCATGAGAATTCAAAGCTCTTTCTGCTTGATAATAATGTTAATAGAGCACTTGCATAATACTCAACAAAGAAACCAATTGTTCACTGACAAATTTGAGCAATTTGTCATCCTGAATTCCATGGTAATTTGTTAAGATGGTAATTACAATCATTTAGTGCCCCTCTCCTCTTTACAGCTTCCATGACTTTGATCAAAGATTCTTTTTTCCTAAATAAAGGGAGTATACACTGTTGAGCACTCTATCATCCACATTTCTTCTTGGTTTGTCAACAAGATATTGAAATGTCTACTTACTGTGGATTTATATGCAAGTCATCTACTCTTATATCCCTCAACTTTATGTGTCCATCTAATTTTCCATGGTAAGTCATCATGAACTTACCAAATTTTTCTGACTTTGATAACTGCTTAAGCTGTTGTGTATCAGAAGGGGTTTCAGCATTAGCATCATTTTGTTTTGTTTTCCTCTCTGATTCATTGAAATGGAAATGGCTAACATTTACTCTGACTAAAATTCACAAGTAAGAGTTTGCTTGCAACCAGTGATATCTAACTACTTATTCATTGTCGGGATCATAATATTGTCAAACATACCCTAGTTCTTTTTCATTTTGAATCATCCTCTTTGCATCAAATCAATTCACTTATTTCTTTGCATAGCAACTATTGCAATTAAAGGGTATAAATTATATGGTGACAATGGCCATTGCATAAAGAAGACATCTAAGCCGTAATTTAACATAATATCTTTAACTTGGGTTATCACACAGCTTAAGACCATTATTCATTTGAATCTCAAATTTCAAATATCTCTTCCAATGGTTCTTCAAGTAAGTAGTGTTTATCACAGCTGTCTGACATTTCATATGCCATCTCTTCATCAAAATTCTTCTCACCCCTGTTTTCTTGCATATTCTTTCTAAAGATGCATTTCAGAGACTGCCTCCCATACCAAATTCTTGAGAGTAAAATCCTAAGATCATCTAACTAAGTTCATTACTTTTTTGGTAATTATGGTCATCCCTCATTCATAGCAACCAAGTACATTGCGCTTGTTCCATTTTCAGCACAGAGTGCCTCATCCTGTGCTACAACAATTATATTCCTCTTGATTTATAAATGTACACCATCAAAATATGTCTTAGAAATGCTGCTGACCATTAACATGCAATTCAATCATAACCAGGCATGTATCATTACAATGGTATCTGTGGTAATTCCAGCATGAAATCTTCACACAAAGACAATTGAAGATTACTGTACTCATCATTGGTTGTAGAAGTTCACATTAGACTTTGACAGAGGCCACAAGGATACACTCCTTACAATACCCCCTTTTTACCCCCAATCAAGCCTTAAGCCTGGGGCCCAGCACAAAGGTAAGGATATGATCCTTAGACCCAAGATTTGACCTCAAGATTTGGATACTGTGCAAATCTAAAGAAGATCCATCTTTTATGTCTTTTAAAGATATGGATCTTAGATCATAACATAAGGGATGTCAAAGCTACATGAGGTTTCAAAGATCATACTATGAGACTGTAGAACCTACACAAGATCTTAAAGATCATACTAGAGTTTGTGCAGAACCTACACAATTCTTTATGTCCATCAGTGAGAGACATACCGGAAATGTGTAGCATTCTACAGGGTTCCATCTCAACCATGAGGGTCTGCCTCATTTCTAAAAAATAAACTAAGCTGATAATTTCATTCTTTGAATAATTCTTTTTACCTCCAAAACAGCTTAGGTTGCTATCAGCTGATAGCCGTGTAACATGTGACCTTCCCATGTTAAGCCATCCATACCACCATCACCACACCACAGGTGAATTTTTTGCTCTGGTAAGTTGGTGATTCCCGCATCTACAAGCAGTACTGTCATACCGTCATAACATAGGACCATTCAAGAGACTAGCAGCACTACATTCCATTGATTGTAGCATTGTTGTCCATTGCAACAATCACCCGGTACTCAAACACCCTCATCAACACAGTGCACAAACCATCCATCCCAAGGCTTAAAAAAGTGGTTTTTTGCCCTTGAGAACCCCAAAGCTTTTTCAAGGCTCTGCTCGTAGGAACCAAGATAGGAGACAACCTCAAGAGGATGACCCTAACCAATGCTGTCCTTGAATGCCTCAAGCCCCAGGAGTGTGAACATGGAAGTGGCTGCAACAAGCCTCCGATTCCCTACATTTCCAAGAAGGTTGAGCTCCAAGAGGCTGCCAAGACCGGTGCCTCTATGATCAAGCTCTTGCTTCTGCACAAGGCAGAGCTACAAGTTTTCATTTGGACAAGCGGAATTCCTGTGAAGTTTGTCATGCACGTCCAGCAAGCCATCAGTGCAATCAGGCAGATGGGCCTCAAGGAGGCCTAGAAAAGGCTGCTGAAGACCAAGAAGGAGTGAACTTGTAAGTCAGAGCTTGCACCTGAAGGTCAAGATATGAAGTACCTCAAGCAGGCACTAAAGATCACTGCTACAGCCTATGAAAAAGCTAACGACAAGACAGCCTCAGTCACAGAACAGGTGCCAGCTTTACTCCAATCTGATGGTAGAGAAGGCTAGGTAGCCTTGGACCAAGATCATGACAGAGCAGATAGATGCCACCCCATGGACCAACATCCAGGGTGCAGAGCATGCTGAGAGTCATGGCAAGTTGTGGGACTCCTCATTTTATTCAAGGACTATGTGCTTATATTGGAGCTGCATAAGTACATTTTTACAAAGAAGTATTCCGCCTACAATGCAGTTTTGGGATGAAGTATCACCTCAAATACTCGTGCACTGATTTAGAAATGTACCAATGCATCATAGTTTTATATTGGCTGTGTCTGTCTTATGACGAGCATATTGAAAAGGTTGCCATTCAGCGTGGAGATATTTCAACATTGCTGTCACAATAAGATAATGTCGAACCTGTGTTGCTGAGTAGTAGCCAAGATTATGTGCCTTCATTCTGGGACAACAACAGTGACATTGAGGATGATAAAGCTTATTCTACTACTGTGAATGAATCTGAAGAAGACAAAGACTGTGAGGTCAATAATAAAGTTGTCAATGAATCCTACAAGTTCATTTCTGTTGAAACAAATATGATGTTCAGTTCTCCAAGTCATGCCTCAAACCATGTTCACAAAATCAAATCATTTCTGATTTTGAGGTTGAACACCTTCAAAATGCTGTGGTTGAAGAGACAACACAAGAGCAAAATGAGTTACCTCTGTTACCACAAATGAATGATGCATTGGGTCAAGGGGTGACAGGTCATCAAGGCTTTCCTGATATGGAAATGGATGATTTTGAGGGCAGTCTCATTGAGTGTGATGATACTCCAAGATTAAAAGATCCACCTGAGTTACTGTTTCATTTGTCATAAGGTGATCAGAACAATTCTGTTGTATCAGAAGAAGTGGAACAAGAGGTGTCTCAAGGTGACAACTCATCTGATTTCATGATGTCTCAGACTCAAAGAACAACATCTGCTTCAAACAACAAAAACATACCTTCTTAAGATGATATCATGCATGAAGATGTTGTTGTTAAAAAGGCAACAGCCCCTGCAAAAGATGAGTTCACACAGTGGCTCCCAAACATGATGAAATGGGCTTTCTGTTAAGTGATGATAATAATAATACTGTCAAAAACACCAACACATGACCATTGGATTTGACGCTCCAATTATTCTGGATCTTATTGAAAAGAGGAGCACTATTGGAGGATATGTTTTTGGATGACTTAGTTCTCCTGAGGGTGATACATCTTATTGATGAAGGCAACAAAGAATCTCATGTATAGCATGAAAGTTATGGGATGACCATGATTCAATGAAGGGAAACAATCTAGTTAGGTCTCAAAACGGGATGAAACTCTCCTTATTTGGAACAATAGGTGATATGATTCAAAACATTTTCTTGTTCAAAATTGAGGTGCGTAGTCATTCACAGAATGCTCAGTTTTTGGCAAATGCTGCATGTACACAGAGGAGTATAAAAATACAAGATCAAAGATTGGTTGTTGGATCCCTTGAAAAGATGACTTTGATCTCTATTTTGAACCAAATTTACAATTGAGATCCATCCAAAAAACAGGTCTTGATGAATGGTATGGACTACCTCAGCAAGTCAGCAGTGGGTCATATTTACATTTCCCAATGGAAGAACCAATGAAAGATCATCTACCACTTCATCCAGACTGTGATGTTTTGATAATTGGGTCACAACAAAATGTATCAAGAAAATGTATGGTTGCTCATTCCACAAGAATAAGAGATATCCCTGTTCATCAATGTCCAATACTTTTGACCCTCTTTGTATGAAGAGATTTCCACTACGACAGATCAGGAGAACAAAACCAAGATAAATCTTTTGAAGACATTGAAAAGTTCTATTCTTTGGTCGAGTCACTTACAACTAGGCCGGCACAATCCTAAATCCTAGAAAATGGAGGTCATTTTGTTTGTGTTTTGCTTCATCAGAAAACTGGCTTACTCGCAGAGATGACCCTGGATGTTATGTTTTATATCTGTATGACGGACTCAGAAATCAACAACTGAGAATAATTGAACCAGATCAAACAATTTCTGAATGCGTTGGATCAAGATACATGATTAATTATTTGTGGTATTTACGCAATGAAGAAATATACCGAAACATTATGTTGGCAACTCAACCAACAGAGATGTTTACAGTTGAAGAATCTTATCCAAAAAATAATAGAAATGCTGTGGGAGATGAAGATTGCAATAATGAACAACATACTCTGAGAGAGATGATGAGGAGGAGGAGGAACAACCTCATGTAAGTACTAGAGAAATATGCAAAGAATTGAAAACAAACACAATTAGAATGAAGATGAGTGAATTCTTGACGCAGAAGAGAAAGTTAATGAAGCAAGTGTCAATCCTGATTTAGAAGAAATAGAGTGATGATGAAAAACAAGACAAATTGTCTAATGTACCAACTTTTGCGAATCAACAAATAAATTATGACTCACCATCAAAGAAAACAAGTATTGATCAAGTTGCATTACTTTGGTCTTTGGAGAGAATGAAGAGGAAGAAAGAAAAATTGAACAATGATGTTGAAGGAACCAAACAAAGGACAATAGAGACTAGAAATACTCAGCTGAGACCTGTTGTAACAAAAAAATTACCAAA
This sequence comes from Cyclotella cf. meneghiniana, assembly GCA_036940065.1. Classification (NCBI taxonomy): domain Eukaryota; phylum Bacillariophyta; class Thalassiosirophyceae; order Thalassiosirales; family Thalassiosiraceae; genus Cyclotella; species Cyclotella cf. meneghiniana. Next base: position 5,441 of record JALLPD010001093.1, read on the forward strand.
TTCAGTTTGTGTAGGCCACTCTACAGAACAGGAGAAATCTGCAAGAAAGATGCTATCTGTGAGACTAATTGGCAATGTCATTGCTGTGTGACTACATAAGCAAGAATACAGTGATGGCAAAAGCATTATTGGCATAGTGTACGATTTCATGCCTACTGGCAGTATTAAAATTGTTACAGAATTTGGAATAATAACACATTCCAAATCAACAAGAGAATATTGGATTGAACATGACACATATCAAGTGAAGCGCAAAAGAAATATGGGTATGACAAGTATTTCAATCTCTCCAATTCTTGAAATGTTTTCATCACAAATCTTAGGGCAGTTGTTCAACCCACACTCTATAGACATACCAAAAATAAATTTGAAGACTGCATTGGAAACATTTATGAAAGGAAATGCAACCTCTGGAACAAGTTCTACCTCTTGCTTTGTTAAAGCTCTACCTGCATCACTTATATGTGACAGTATCAGATGTAGTTGCAAAAAATTGGCATTGGATGCAGTGCAGGCTATCCATGTGGAGAAAAGTGTGCGAATGGAGTCATGACCTTGTTAAAATGATGTTCTGAAGTGTGGTAATTGCATATGTGTGGTCTATTGACCTGTTCATCAAGTATCATATGATAGAAATGTGTAATTTTATATAAATAGTGTGTACCAACTGTAGTTGGAGTACTTGATATTCACATGCCAACTATAGTTTGCATGCCTGATTAATAGTTCTAAAACTTGATTACAGACAATTTATATGTTTTTTATAAGAGTTGTGCACCATTTATTTTATGGAAAACAAATTCAACACAAAAAAATTTATTTCTACATAAATAGTGTCTAACTTTTTTCATGACAATTAAATGGTGCACAAAATGAGTTGTATAATTACAATCAGTACACAAATTATAGATGGAGATCACATTTAACAAATGTGAAATTTATAATGAGCATACAATTTATGACCAAATTAAGTATTTGTACATGAATTGAATCTATAGTAATAAATTGTTCACAATTTATGAAGTTTGATACAATGAGTGCACCATCATTATTTTGAGAAATATAATAACTACAAACAGTATGATGTTTGTATTTAAGGACGCAATCGGTACTCTATTTATAGTCACAATTTTCAATTAACACCCTGATTACAGCAATTATACCTTTGAAATTTCAGGGCTACATACTGAATGTGCACGATTTCTAACTTGGACATACAACATGTGTACAATTTGTTTCATGTGACAAGAACTAGCATGCATTGCATAATGATTTGACAGAAATAGTATCAAATTTATATTACTTAAAGAAAACTGGTTAGCAATCTATCGACAAGGACATTCAAGTCAAGAAACATCAAATTTATACTGAGAATTCTATAGTTGGATGACTAAGGAAATGATAGACATGTGTGCAATACTCTCTCACATTATCTAGAAGTCTGATACCAAATTATTTCTATGGTTATGTAGCTGGGATGACAGTAAACTCTCATCTGATACTGTTCATAGACCAATTATCATTTGTCTACTTTGTCCCTGCAATGACCTATAATGTGACTCTCTGTGGTAGGGGTCAGGTGCCCCTTTTCTTCTTTGACAGTTGACATATGGGACACCCTGTAACACAATTGTCACAAATCAAATATTCAATGCCGACATTTTTGTCAAAAGCAATGCCATGCATCAGTTTTGCTGAACAGTGACCATATATGTGATGAACACTCCACAGAAAGCAAAAAATCATTGCATGATGAATAACTGTATGTTTGTCCTTCCTCTGCATAATACACACAGTGTTTCCACCACTAATTATTGGTAATCCTCAAACTGAAATAAATTGTTGGGCTTGAAAGAGTCACGAGTCAATGTGAGGTTCTCATAAACAGACTTTTCAATTTTGCATTCATATCCAAACTCCACTGAGTAAAATGGAAGAGGTTTGCCATCCATGTCGCAATAGCAAATGTATCCCGGTGAAAAATTTGGTTATGTTCAATGACTGCGGGCTCTTCGTCCATTGGATCAAGCATGACCACACACAAAATAGAGGGTGGTTGGTGTGCTTAAGCCATGTATTCAGAAGGTGGCAGAAGGACAGTGATGAGAAGTGGATGAGGGCAGATTGGAACTAATATAACGCTGTAAATAGGTTTGCATATAATAATACTGATAATAGAATAGAATGGAATCATTTGGATAACCTTGAACTTTGTCGCGTTATAAATTGCATGTTTTTTGACCATGTGACTTGTAACAAAACAAAATACAAAAAGCTTGTGCTGACTATACCGTATTTTACTGTAAGTAAGCCACACCAAATGTTCCAAGATTCTGTAAAGTGTGGCCTTCTCACTGTGTTTTTGGTAAACTAAAGCATGTGAAATGAAAACAGGAAAAAAGTCATAGATAGTATCGTACTTCTATCATTTTATAATGCAGCATCTTGTTCCTGCCAATTTATTATGTTTGCAGGAGGCTTTATATGCTCCTGCCCACTCACCACCCACCTTTTTGTCTGTCATCAGTGGTAAAAATTATCTACCCCCTCAGCATCCCAACTCCCCCATTGTCTTTATGTCAGTTCCTCAGAACATATTCCAATGCAATTGTATGCATTGGAAAAATAATTGAGACATAATCCTTTGTTTGTTCCTTTCAGATACTTTTCTGTTAGGTGAAGTGGTCAGAAAGAACCACACCAAAAAGTTGGGTGTGAATTGATCATCATCACTTGTAATATTTAAAGATAAAAGAATGTTTCATAATTTCAATGCTTGTTTTCTTTTTAGAAATGGTTACAAGCACAATCATTGTAGCCAGTGGACGTGAGTTTGCTTGCAAGTCATACAGTATTAAGCACAAACAGATGACCGTTTGTGTTGTTTTGGCAATGATAGCCACTGGTGGTAGCGTTTCATCTGCCTGCCATTTGGCAATGGTCAAGCGACATCAGTTTTACAAATGGAAGAGGGATGTACAAGAAGAAAAGGACACACACCCCAAAATAGCAAAGGCCAGCCAGATAATTTTGGTCGGTGTAATGACTGCACCTTCTGATGAAAACACTAATTCCAGTAACACAGTTACAGGTTTAGGAGCTGCAATATTGTCTACCAAGTTGTTGCACGGGAATCTCCGGTCTTGCAATCATGGCAAGATGAGTATCCGTGGCCATAAAGAGGTGGAATTGTTGCAATTAAATTTCGGACACCGTGAACAAGGAATTCAAGATCATGAGGATGGTAAGGAAATTTGCCAAAAACCTGATGCCTGAATTATGCTTTAAAACCAGGCTTGCAAACAATCAGGGTGTTTGGCATTTTCTCCATCAAATTGGCTACTCCCACCTTTCCCCTCGCACAGCACAAAAAAAGACTGGCAACACAGAGGCGGCCTCTTGTGAATTTATGAAATACGTGAGACATAAAGTCTCACAAATGTGTCCGGACCATGACTGGAACATGGACCAGATGCCCATTCCATTCTTGTTTCATTTCACATGCACATGGTTGGAGAAAGGTGCACTGTAATGCTTGCAGCCACTGTCACAATGAGCGGGGAGTTATTGCATCCACTACTCATTTTCAATGGCAGTAAAAATTGGCCGCATCAAAAAATGTGAACTTACTACATTCCCACAAATGGGTTTCTACACAGTGCAGAAGAAAGCATGGATGGATGAATCCATGATGTCCGTGTGGATTGAAAAGTGTCTTTTGCCATGGAATGACACACTTCCTCCAAAGGTGACACCTCTTCTTGCCTTGGATTCTTTCCATGTGGGCCTGGTAGTAGAAAAAAATCAGGGTCAGCATTGAAGTCCAACACATCCCTTTCGGTTGCACTTAATTGTGCCAGTCAATTGATGTGGGCGTCAATAAGCCGGTAAAATGTGCATTGGCGGTTCAAGGGGAGGATTGGCCAGATGCAGAGGGATTGACAGATGATAATGCAATGGCAACACCATCTTGCAAATTGATTGCAACAAGGGTTGTCAAAGCTTTCTGGATGCTGGACTCGGAGATCTGCAAGAATGCATGAAAGAAAAAGGACTTTGTATGGGGTCTTTAAATTTAACAAATTTATTATCATTATTATTATTTTTCTTTCAATTCTAAATTTTCATTTTCAAAATTAATTTTCCATTGAGTAAGAGTCAAGCTGGTCAGTCTTCTCTGTCAACAATTTCTGCAAGTATTTGCGGTTTCTGCAATAGAGAGCACAGCAGGGAGAGCTGGGGTGTTCACATGTGAACACTTCGAATACCCTCACCAACTCTCCATCAAGAATACCTCCACGTGTGCCAACTGCATGTTCCCGTGGGGTAAAACCCACCCTACACCCATTGCTGCCATCCCTTCAAACAAAGTAAGCCGCGAGCTCATCCGGTGCCGACATTCTCCTCAAATGCAACAATACACCACATCTGCGGGCTGGCCTTGCCAACAGTAGCAAGTTCCCGCACCGGAAATGGTGCTTATCACATGCGCGGCCATTGTCTGTTGCAACAATGCCGGCAATTGGAATGGCCCATCATGGTGGTGGAAGAGATGGTAACATCATTTTTGTAGTTCAAAAAAGTACTACGTAATATGTAAGCCAACCAAAAAAGCAAGGTGATGTGAAGTGAGTTATGTGGCAATCAGCCATAACTTTTGAACCAAGAGGAAAGTGGGGAGCCCATCATTTGGGTGTATTGGTCATGCAATGGATTATCTATTCCAATTGCATTTAGGCAAAAATAGCATGTTTAAGGGCCAAATAACAAAAATGTCCATAAAATCCGCGAGATTTTGTACAGAGTGGCATTCTCTAGGGTGTGGCCTAGTCACTGTAAATTACAGAAGTTGGTGGAATCTATAGTCGATGTGTAACAGAGACAGTGAAAATGGAATGATTAAACCACTGAATATAATTTACATTTTGTTGCACACAAAAATTCTCTAATTACAAACCGAATGGACAGCCATGATGATTTATTGCATATTCTCCAAGACCCTGAAACAAATCACTCCAAAGACTGAAACAACACAAATTTTTGTACAATATTTCCCAAGCAAAGTTCAACTTCACCAGATGTAGCTCATGTTCCCCAAAAAGTCTCCTCTCACTAAAACATCATGCCAAGGATCACTGCAATCCCAGCCTCAACCACACAGCTCAATCCCAATACCCAGCCAGCACTCTCCTCTGCCACTGAATCTACTACTACTGGAACAGAACGCACAGCAATGGAATCTCAAAGAGGAACTTTCCCTCCTCATTATCCTTGTGGAAACGGCCACCTCAAGGCGACGGGAGAAAATTATGGAGGCACTTCCATCTATGGTAACAGTTCCATCATTTCCTCCCTGGATATCATAGAAAACTGGTATCATCAAAGTCGACAGAGTGACTTCATTGGCTTGACTCTCAAAACTGGTTACAAAATTAGCCATGCCATCTGTCACAAGCGCTTGCTCTCATGGATATGCAAACAAATTTGTCAAATTTATCTTGACGTCATTCTGAGAGAAGATGCACAACGAGGCTACATCTCCAATATTGAGAGGGGTTGGAGCTACAGAGGATCCGCACATCCCAAGGGTAGCAGACAAGGTCCTGGAAACAGCTGCGGAGATATTTTTGTCAGTGGAGGTGAAAGCTTCGGTATGAACTGTCGCCAAGAACGCTCCATCATGGTCATGGAGCACTGTGCTATCAACCTTGAACAATGCAGCAAGAAGACTGACACCCTGTGCCTTGATGTCGATCTGAATGCAGTGCTCACTTGTGCACGATCCACCATTCTTGCATTCAGCAGTCACCTGGATCACCGAGGTTGCAGAGGATTGTTCTGTGGATGCCTCAGTCACAGCCTCACAAGATCTTTGTAACATAATCATGAAGAGGGTTGCGCCTGCAAAGATGTCATCAGGGTCAATAGCAGAAGTGCAGGTAAGCTCTGGCCCCTCAATGTCAATTCTGCAGTTCGGCGCAGCAATTGACTTCCTGGCAATGCCTTCGAAACTCTAGGTTGGATGGTTGGTGAGGTTCTTGGTTGGCAACTTGTAGGGGTGGATGTAGGTGTGGGAGTCTGCTCTTCCGTAGGCTTAGCTGTGGACATTGAGGTGGGTGCGGCCATTGGCATGGCGGTGGGAAATGAGGTCAGCGCGGGCATTGCATTACTGTTCTAGGGTGTTCGTTGGGGATGAGAGAAAAGAGGAATCGATGAGATTCTGTTCTGTGAGATAGAGTGAGGTGATTCACAAAGAAAAAGCATAGACCTTACTTGGACGCTATACCATTTATCATCTGTCAATCCCACAGAGCTCGTCACTGCCCCAATACCAGTGAATGCACTAGAAGAGCCATATCCTGCTGAGCTGTATGATGCAATTGTCAAACTAGTAGGCAACGGATCAGAGAATGCGCAGAGGCATCGGGAATGACTAGAACCATCATAGGTCTCTACCCCCACAAGTCCACTGGATTTCTGACCACACCAACTACTACAAAAGTCCAACAACGCAGTTCCTTTCAGCTGATTGCCAGATGAGTCCACCACTGGACTGTTACAGACATTATTGTAATAAATCCCTGAGGCATCTTTGCACCTGCTGGCACCAACATACAATAAGCTCAGTGCGGCAGCCACCGGCGCAGAAGCAAGAGCCAAGTAGAGCATAGCAAGCAAGGTGTGGAGCGGAGAGGGTTTGTTGTGACGCGAATGTGTAGGGACAGAGCTACGAGCATCAGGCATTTTGGAGTAATTTCTTGGCGGCGGTGAAGAGGTTTTGTGATTCGGTGCTTGCATGATGTGAGCGTTTGAATTCTATCATCAATGGAAAATGAAACTTATTGCTGAGATGAATCAATGAGCTGCTGGGATTTGCAATATCATTGCTCTTCATCTGATGCCTTAACAACTGTCTATTCATTGGCTTGATAGATACCAAACATGTTCCAATACTTCAGGCTCCAATTCTTGGGGCTACAAAACTTGTATTAGACAGTTCAGTCATCATTTTGAAAAACAGGACACTGAAACGACCCCATACGTACAAAATAACTAGTGACTTTGACTCTCCCAAACCCATTAAAATGACCCAAAGTTTAAAATCAAGATGTCAGATAATGACTTGATACATCTTGAACTTCCCAATAGATAATACCTAGTCCCTTTGTTTCTGTTTTTTTAAGAACAGAAATCCGTAGGGAACACTTCTTTCATAGGAGCTACTGATGATGCCGCAAGTCACTGAAATGAATGTTTATTGGGAGCAATATGAATGGTCGCCGAGACTTCTTCTGCAAAAGCATACGGACGTCCGACCAACCCTCTTTTGTCTTGAATCACGAACCAATTTATGTTTTTGAGGCATTATCTGCCAGTGGTGAGATAGATATTTTCTTTCTGTTTGATTGCCAAGCTTGTAGATCTTCTAATGAAATGGGTCTACCGTAAAAATTGTTGAAATAGCCACACGAAATGTCCTCGATTTTGATGACATGTGTCTATCTTACTGAGTTTTGGCAAGGAGTAAAGCTAGTGAAATAAAAACATTAAAAAAATAAGACCGAAGATAGTACTGTATTACTATCTTTTTTATTAAGCCCCCT
>JALLPD010001095.1:0-18049 GCA_036940065.1 Cyclotella cf. meneghiniana
AGCGGATCGCCACTTTTTAAAAGATACCTTGCCCACAACAGAAGAGTGTGGGGGTAATGGACAGACCATTTTTAGAATTAAAAAAATCTGGTGTGCACCCCCTAGTAGTATCTATCGTTAATTTTTTTAACACACATTTTCATTTTACTAGCTTTAAAATCCAAAAACACAGTGCAATAGCTACACTTTATAGTACCTCAGGACATTTCATGTAGCTATCACTCTGATTTTTAGAGTAGATAGTACCATGTATCTATCCTATTTATTACCCCCCCCCCTTGTTCATGCCAATTTATGTTGTTTGTTTGAGGCTTTGTATCCTCCAGTCCACTCACCGCCCACCATTTTATCATACCATCCATGGCTAACCTCCCCTCCCGCAACTGCTATCATGGCATTTACTTCCAATGGAAGAGGGTTGTGGATTGGTGAGAGGGACTTATTCCTTGGGCAGCATTTCCTGGCATGGCCGCTCAAAGCCCCTTGGTGGCAGTCTGAGACAGCTGGGATGCATGGGAGCTGCTGTCTGTTGACTGGTGCCATTTCTCAGCAGATGCAACAAACCACCAAATCTATCAATTAAATCTTATAACTACATTCTAACTATTAACTAGTTAATGCAAAAATTAATTAGTTTACACTCTAAAACTAAAAATTTGTTTGCCCATCACAGCAAAAAAACACACAACGCAAGTTTTTCCTGTGCCATTTCTGGAAGATGCCACAATCCACCAAAGCCATGTGCATTCCTTGCCAACAGCAGCAAGTTGCAACAACAGAAGTGGTGCTTATTACACGTGTGCCAATTGTTGGTGGCAATAATTCCCACAATTGGAATGAGTTGATCTACAGTAACATCTTCTTTGTAGTGTACAAGAAAAAATACTATGTAAATATGTAAGCCCCCCCAAAAAATGAAAGGTGAAATGTGGTAAGTAACACAGTTATCAGCAATAACTTTGGAACCAAGAGGAATTGTGGGTAGCCCAGAATAAGGGCAGATTGCTCATGCAATGGAGAATCTATTCCAATTGCATTTAGGCAGAAAAACAGATTTAAGGGCTCGAAACTAAAATGTTCGTAAAATTTGTGAAATTTTGCAAAATGTGGCCTTCTCAAGGGTGTGACCTGTTCAATGTAAAGTAAGGTAGGGTGCTTGCCATAGTTCAATTATTTCATCCAAATGTCCAAATTAACAAATATTTGGAAGTGCCAAATTGCGTCCAAATCTGTTCCAAATGTCAGAGTCTGTGCTTTTTCTTTCCAAACTCTGAAACATTGGAAAAAAGTTGACCAGTCTGGACAGGCTTTTATTTTTCCAAATTTGGTTGCACTCCAATTATGCTCCTAATATCCAAAAGTATCCAAATATTACCCTTCAAAGCCATTCATTTTTGATTGGGGTGATGGACAGAGGAGAAGGATGATTGAATCAAATATCACGCCATCTTATTAGAAACGAGATCTGCCAGGAGTGATGACAGAGGCTGTTTGGAACAGTTTAGAGTGAGCATAATATACTGCAAAGAATTAAGCAAAGCACATCAAAATCACTTCCAAATCACTTCCAAGTAATCAATTTGAAACACGATATTTGGACATTTGGACAGAAAAATCAATTACGGCAGTTACCCATTTATATCTGATTTTTTGGGCACCACCCTCAGAACTACAAATATTTACCTATTAAATGTAGAAAACATCTAAAACAAAAACAACTAAAAAGTATGAGATTGATAGGTCTAATAAAAATGCTAGAGAAATGAATACTTTTTGCTAAGACATTTTTCTTCTAGTTGACAGCTTGTGATGAGTTTAACTAGTAGAATGCTAGCAACAAAATATTTTCCATCAGTGTTCACTTATTTTTCATTTAAATAGATTAGAGTCAGTTTTTATGTTTACTTTGATTGTTATGACAAAAAAGTACAGATTAACAATTAACTCAAGAATCAACTAGGCAAAAAGTGAGACATCCCACCACATTTTTAGAGAGCAAAAACTCGATGTGGAAAAAAACCATGCCAAAATCCTTAAAAACCCAGATCAGTGATCCCACCCCCAAGTGCAGATCTCCCCAAAGCACAGACATTATTGTGAAATGGTCTGTTGTGTTTGCCCCTCCCAAAGACCATTGAGAAATGAGAAAGGACAAAACAAAAAGTGAAAGCATATGTTTTGGAAACTATAAAAATGGTTGAAAGAAAATGGCCAGTCAAAAAATTTCAAGCCCATGACAATGAGAGGAAAAAGATGTGTTAGCTGTTTTTTAAGTTATGAAAACAAGGAAGGGGGAAAAGCACAAAATGACAATCCTGCCATTTATTTGTTGTGTTCCCTTAAAAGGAACCGCTCTTTATGAGGGTTCTTTTATAATGGAGCATTGGCTGAGGTAGAAGCAACAGCTGCACTTGCTGGAGGGGGTGCATAGGTGGTGCTGGTTTTGGAAGTGCAATTGAAGGCTGCACCATTGTTGGTGGTGCTGTTGTAGGTGGTGTCATCATAGACAATGCTATCGTAGGCAGTGTCATGGTGGGTGGCACCATCAAAGGTGGCACCTAGCATGTGCCAAGGATGCTCTAAGGGACTCTTGCCACAAGTATGCCCAAATGGGGCCCAAGAACACCCTACAAATCGAAAGTATCCTTTAGATACCTATCATCCCAAGTACGAAGAACACTGTGGTACTCCATGGGATCAAGACCAAGACATCTGGCAAGTCCAAGAGGTCTTGACAAGACCATGACCACCAGCAAGCCAAGTCTTCTGGCAAGACCAAGATAAACCATGGTAAAACCTACAGCCAGTTACTGTAGAAAATGAGTTATCATGTAAATTATATGATGAAAACATGAGGCTATCCTCTGTTTAACCAATTCAATTGCTCATGAAAATAACTTTGAATCATCTGGAAAGCAATTTATTATTCCTATTTCCTACAACCAAAAATTCGACTGACTATCTGATCCTGACATTATTGTATGATAGTCAAACTTTGAAGTTATTATTCTATGCACCTCCACACATCAAAGCTCTCCCATGGACCTGCAGAAGGTCTAAAAATTTCAGTTTTGATCATTCATGGTACGGCCATCACTGCATGCCGCCATGCCACAATTTTTTCTTCAGCTGTCCAGAAGCTCCTACAAAAAACTTTCTCTAGGTTTGCAACTAGGAGAAAAGCTATAAGCTGTGTCCTCTGTGAAGGCTGTTCCCAAAGGACTCAAGTGGATTGAGGATGAACGAGGCGCCAGAGGCAAGAATTCCCCCATATGCTACATTCCTGAGCAAGATCCTAAGCAGGATGCCCTTGAGGAAACAAAAAAGTCCACTTACTTCAAGTTGACGCTTCTTCACACCAGGAATGAGCTCAAGGTGGAAATTTGGACATACAGAACTACCAAGCAGCTCTTACTGCATGCATCCACTGTCATTCATGCATACAAGCAGATGGGGCTTGATGCAAACTTCAAAGAGGCCAAAGTGGCTCTTGAATCCACAAATATAGACCCAGATATTGCAAAGTCAGAGTATATAGCTCTATTAAGAAGAAAGCCAGGGAACATGAGGAGAACCGCTCCAAGTTCTGAGGCTACATCTCCCCTGGTAGTCACCAAGATGACCTATGAGCAGGCTGTAAAGGCTGTAGAAGCTGCAAAGCTTGCCCTCACTATGGTGGGAGCGAAGGCCTTTAAGCTGTATGGAAACTTCCTTTCACTTTGGAGAAGAATATCAAGGCAACAGTGACTTGTGCTCCTTGGGAAGATGTCTGCTAGGTCATGCACACAGAGACTCCCACCAAGACATAGAACTCCTTCTGTGACTTTGTCACATTCGATCTTCAACAGGTGTTCAGGTATGATGCAGATGAGACCCTGAAGTATGATATCACCAACACATAAAATAGACCAACCAAGTTTCAATTAGTCAGTTTTTGTCTAAATAGTCACAGCTACCATGAGATGCTACTATGCTTGTACTACAGCCCAAACTAGTCAAGCCACAAAGAAGGTACAACTCAAATTTCATTTTGAAGCATTGAGTGGATTTTGCATCATTATGAATCTGAATTACTATTCCTACGTACAAACGTACGTGTTTTGACAAAAAAATTCTACAACACGAAGTGTCAGATAGTCTGTCTGTACTTTCCTACATAGTATAGTGAAATAACTAGTTCTAGACTGTGAAAACTCTGTCAAATCAAAAATATTTACTGTTTTTTTGGCGCGAGTAAGAAATTGTTGTCAGAACATCACACTTACACAATATTATTTGTATTGCATGAACCACACGAAGCAACACAACACATAAAATTACAAGATTACATGCTAGACACAAAACACAATACTAAACAGAAAAATGAGCTGTCAAAGCCAATATCTAAAGAAATTGCATGAATCAACTTTGCAGGATGTTATTGATGACTTAGTGAAAGAAAAAGAAGAAGGGTGGAAAAACAGGACTTCACGAGACTCTTACACGACAAAACTCAAATGCTTAGAATTAATGGGGATTTCAATTACACGAAATGCCCTATACAAGAGGGTCGAGCGACAGTCGAAGAAAAAGCCAAATGCACCAACCAGGCCAGTAGAGGAACTAGCATTGAACCAAAATGACATCGATGTCTCATCCATCTCATCTCCATCAACAGAGAGCCACATAACTCATAGCATGGCTGGAATCCAAGATCTATCAGATACCACGGTCTCTTCATCCAAAGCAGGAAGACCTAAGGGTAGCACGATACAGAAGAAGAGAGAGGACATTAGCAGTTACAGAGAATGTGTTAGTGCCGTCACTGAGGCATACTGCAATGAACTCACTCACAATAAAGAACAAAATAAGAGGCTCATGAAAGGCTATTTGGAGGAGGTCATTGCACAGAAGCGAGAGGAGTTTGGTGTAAGCGACAAGATTTCAGCATCAACGATAAGGTCTCGCATGTATCGAGGGAGTCTGGCTCCTACTCACCGAGGTTGTTCACCACCATTGCTCGATGCAGAATTGGCCTTGGTCGAAATCTGTATCCAGATGGGAAAGATTCGACAGCCTCTTACTCGTGATGAAGCACTAGCAATCATGAATGATATGATTAGTGAAACTGAAATGAGAGAGAGATTGACAGAGTTTCAAAGGATTCGTACCTCAAATTCAAAGCGATATGGCAGCGTTGGTGTAAATTGGTGGCGGGGTTTTAAGAAGCGACATGCCAGTCGTATTGTCTCAAAGAAGGGAGAGAAGTTTGCTCTGAACCGTGCAGACTGGACGAAGCTTTCAAATATAAATCAAATGTATGAGTGCATATATGAGGAAATGGTCAATGCACGCATCGCCTCACCTCGAGAGAATCCTGTTTATATGGACCGCAAAGGAAATGAGGTAGAAGAGAGTGAGAGATTTGGGTTGGCACAAGAATTCCAGATTGAGCATCCAGACTACATCCTTTTTGCAGATGAAAGTGGGTGTCAGACAAACCAAAAGCAGGATGGAAATGTAGGGAACAGAAAATACATCGTCGAACGAGATACTAGACCTCAAGTCATCTGCAGCACTGCAGACCACAGGTTTACCATTCTGCCCTTTACTTCGGGCTCGGGTGAAGCTGTCTGCTGTGTGATAATCTTTCAGCACAAAGAGGAAGAAGTCCCAGTGACATGGAAGACAGGAATCGACATTACAGTCGAGAATCCTCTGCGCAATGAAAAAGGAGAAATCGATTTGGAGTTGAATATTGGACAGAGTAAGTATTATCCGGAAGGACCAAAGTGCAAATACAGGGGGAGAGATGTAGAATGCCTTACCTTTGCTTCCGAGAGTGGTGGAATCACTGGTGCCATTCTTGTTAAAATACTGGAGTACTTCGACACACTTCAACTTTTTGAGAGGTATCCGGGAGGGCCGATCCCTATTTTGATTGTGGATGGTCATCAGAGCAGATTGGACCCAAGATTTGTTTCATACATAAACAACAAGGACCATGAATGGAGAGTCTGCCTTGGTGTTCCGTATGCCACCGTCTTGTGGCAAGTCGGAGATGCATCGGAACAGAATGGCAAATTCAAGATTGAGTGGACAAAAGTAAAAGAGTGGATGATGACATATAAAAGCATCAATTGCTTACCTTGCACGATTGGACCAACAGACATCATTCCTCTCATTAACAGAATCTTCCATAAGTCCTACGGAAATATCAATTCCAACCTAAAAGCTTTGGCAGATAGAGGATGGAACCCACCAAACAGAAAGTTGTTAGAGCACAAAGAACTGATTGACGATTCAATCGCACCAATTGATCAAAACCCACTTACTGATGTAACTCCCAACAATTCTTCTACACAAAGCACCAGCCTAAATATTCATCAAGGATTGGCAGCAAATGTTCTTGATCGGATGATTGCTGAAAGAGCCAGATCATCACAGGCAAAAAAGGCCGCAGATGAGAGGAAAAGGAAAGGTGATACAATTCTGCAAAACCTTAAGGAAGCAAAGAAGCTTACCTCAGGTGTTATGGCCAGCAATGGCATTCACTCCCTTCAAGACCCTAGATTTTTGGAAGCTTATAATGAAAGGAGAAGGGAGGCGCAGGAAAAGGTAGAGAAGAACACAAATGCAAGAAAGGCACTTGTTGTAAAGAAGATTGAAGGTGTCAAGAAGCTGCGTGACAAATATGGACATGAGAGCACACATTTGTTTGCTAACTTGAGCAAGGATGAGTGCTCGACTTACCTCCAATACAAGAAGCAGTCGAATAAAGACCCAGGGATGCCCAAGGACCTGCAAGAACGGCGTGCTCGTTGTGTGGAGTGGATGAATCGCCCATCTCCAACAGCTTCCCCGGCTGCAAGTGATGATGAGGGTGAGATTCAATTGGATGTTATGGATTGTGTTGACGGATTAATGGAATTTGCAACACAAGCAGGGACTGAATGGGATGACACAATTCAGGAAGGTGACATCTAGTGAAATAAAATTAAGCACCAATTCATATGAAAGCCAAAACAGTTGAGAGAACTGAAAAATAATCAAAACCCAATTGTTTCTCACTGTTATTTTTTGTTGCTGCTCTGCTTTAATAGACACGAGCAAGTGACGGCGACTGCGAGGCAAAATTTGGTCTCTGAGCTGAGATATCATGGATCACAAGTTTGTCCCAAAAATAGCAATTTAATTGAAAAATGGTGAGAAGAAGAACTGAAAAATAATCAAAACCGAATCGTTTCTCACCGTTCTTTTTGCGTTGCTGCTCCATTTTAATAGAGGTGAGCAAGTGACAGTGGCAGCGGGGCGAAATTTGGTCTGTGAGTTGAGATATCATGGATCACAAGTTGTCACTGAAAATAGCAATTTAATTGAAAAAACATGAGTAGGAGAACTGTAAAATTATCAAAACTCAATGCCCTCTCACCGTTCTTTTTGCGTTACTGCTCCTTTTTAATAAACTCGAGCGGGCGGTGGCAGTGGCAGGGTGAGAATGGATCTGTGAGCAAAGATATCACGGACCGCGGGTTGGCCCCAAAGATTGCAATTTAATTGAAAAAATGGTGAGGATGACAACTGTACTTGATTATGGCAGAGTTGGTGTGTGAAAACAGTGCGTGCTGACACATTTTTTGGGATGATGTTATCTGACATACCTTACCTCATAGAAAATGGCATATTTCTACGTGGTGGACTTTGAAACATTACGTCAGTTTTTGCTCAAAATGGAAGTGCAATTGCAGCTGCCTTCCATCCAAGCTGAGGACTTGTCAAGCTGGACTTAAGCCCTAGAGATAGTCCCAAAGGGTTGTGCAATGTTGGCCGGGTCTCAGGTGGTGGATATTGATGCTGCACCAGCAGCCAAAGATATCTGACAAATAATGCTTCAAAATGAATTTTGAGTTGTAGTAATATCGTAGTGCCCATAACCTTGTCGGGTACGATACTATGATACCATGGTATGTTTTTTTCTATGGTACAGACACGGCCTAATGGAGATTTCTCTTGGACAGTACATGAAACAGGTATGGCCTGAGGGGGATGACAGTACGATGTTATTTTTCTATGGTACAGACACACCATCATATTACCCCCAGCTCATAACCTATCGTCGGGTACAATCCCATGGTCCTCTATGGTATGTTTTTTTCTATGGTACAGACAGGGCCTTAACTCAGACAACTCGTCCTGTAACTACCCCTGCTGCAAAAATCTTGAAGCTGCTCTATTGGTGTGCAAAATCGGAAATGACACCCATTCCCGCTGGTCCGAGAAAGGCGTCTGGCTTACCTATCGTAATGAGAAGACATTGTGACTGCGGGGATCTTTTGAAGCCACAATTTCATACCATACACACCGAACGTAAAAAATGTTGTCGTCTCACTGTCGTTTCAGTGAAATGGCAATACGACTAAATTATTCTGCAAAGACATTGAGCATTCGAGACATTTCAAACATCATCTGGCATTACTAGTTTTCCCGGCAAGGTCATGCTAAACATTGTACGGTCGCATCGGAGGCATAGTATTCTTTTTATCCTCTCTCGCGAATACAGGAAGCAAACCTCAGCACTATTTTATATTTTATTATACAATACCATTCGTCAAGCCTCCTTGGTTTTGCTCCTCAGGAACAACAAGGGAACAACATCAGCAATTGTAATCACAGGGCAGCGTGTGTAGACGCCGAAATCGAGAACTCTGAGCTGCAGTCAATAACTTGGACTATTGCCTGATAAAAGTCTTCTTTGCGAGACAAATTTCCGAGGCTTCATCCCTATTGGCGACCCCAGTCCTCCAACTTCTTAATTCTAACCAAATCATCAATTTACCGATAAAACCCTACCATGTCCTCTGCCGCATCTAAAGCCGCCAAAAATATGGGGAGTTCCAAACGCAACCGGCCCTCCCTCTCCATGTCCCAAAGGATTAGCAACGACGAAGACGCCGCCCCCGCCGTCGGACCGACTAACTTCCAATCCACGCCGCTGTTCATGGACGACGTCAACAGTCAATACCAGAGTCTGAGTGAACGACTCGCCAGAGAAAATGCAATGGAAAACCCCGCTCCATCATCTGCAGTGGACGACAGCGCTCCCCCGAGGAAACAAAAGGTGCGATGGGCCGAGACTGCAGCCCTCGCTTCAACTCTCGATGCAGCAAAGGCCAACGTGAACGAGGACGACAGCGACTGTCCTTCGCCGCGCTCTTCGCCGTTGGAGGCCATTTCAGACTTGTTCCAAAAGAAGTACACTATGCCCGTATTCCTGATCATGGCAACTTTTATCTTTTTAATGGTCCATCTGACGGGGAGGGGAGAGGGGGGTAATATGTTGTACTCCAACAAGGCAGAGATGAGCCTAGAAGGACCATCAGACTTTACCTTCGGCAGCAGCCCGAAGGATCCTCCGTTCAACACTCTTCAAAAGGCTCGATCATTTAACATTGGACAAGGAGATGGATTCACGTCACTCATCTTTTCGTTTGTGCCCACCCCTGCCCCCGGAAATACCGAGACGGAACAACCCACCATAGAGGCTATGCTGCACACCACTCCGAAGATGGTTCGGGCGGGCATTCCCACCCCTTTAGTGGCCGGGCAAGATGGATTCGAGCCGGGATGGGTTTTGGTCCCCACGAGTTCGAATGGTGGGGGGGATGGGTTGCAGGCTGGGGATGCTGGGGTGAAGGAAGGATGGGGGTACCCTCCCGGTGTGCCTACGCCTGATCCTGCGTTGTTGAATGTTGGATCGGATGGAGGCTTGAATAAGCCGTCTAGTGTTGCGACTGCTCCGGATGTGAGTGATCTTGAAGTATTGATCTCGTTGTGGAATGATCGTATCCTCATGGTTGTTGGTTATTTTTCACTTTTTTTATACTCTTTCAGAAATGGGGCATTCCGCAGGGAATGCCTACTCCAGATCCTGCTCTTTTGTCGAATGTTTCTCCCGTGACGCAAAAGTGGAATTTTCCAGATGGCGGCAAGTTCACCGTAACTGAGTCTTCTCGAGGCGTTGAATTACCTAGTGTTCTAAACTTTTCGTGAACTCTGCGGTTTTGCGTACTTTTTCTCATTCTTTCTCTCAGTGCCTACGCCAGATCCTATCTATTTGCCCAAAGGTCCAAGCAAAGTAGGCTTAAGCTGGGGCTATCCTCCTGGTGGTGAGTTTTATATTGCTCGAAGTAGCTCATACTTGTGTACAAGCTTTATCAAACCTACAATTTCCGTTTTCTGTCTTAGTACCAACACCTAATCCTGATTTGTTAGTGGAAATCGCACCCGATGTACGTTTCACAGCCATCTCTTGTGTCAAAATTCGCTTGTCTTTGAACAATTCTTTAACTCCAACGGTGTTTTGTCTGCACACTTTCCTACGCACCTTTATAGAACACATCTCCAACAACACTCAAGTGGGATATTCCTCTTGGGCAGCCTACGCCAGATCCAGCCTTGCTATATCAAGTTGATGTAGGTTTCTCGTTCTAATGTTTTGATCGAATTTTTGACCACCATCTCGAAGGTTGATTTATTTATTGTTGTCGCATCACTTGTGCTTCCTTTCAACTCATCTACAATAGAACGCATCTCCGACAACTCTCAAGTGGAAAATTCCTTACGGGCAACCCACTCCAGACCCAGCCCTGTTGACTGAGGTCGCTGCAGATGTAAGTTTTATGTGGAATTTTCATGCGTTTTTTCAATGTTCACATATAGCTCACTCCGGAGCATTATCATGCCCCGAATCTTGTTTCTCGTTCGTTCATAGAACACATCTCCAACAACACTCCAGTGGAAAATTCCTTTAGGGAAACCCACTCCAGACCCTGCCCTGTTGAATAATCCGGTAAGTGATGACCGCTGACCTTCGTTGTGATACGCACTATTACCATTATCTAATTATGGAGTTTTCTTCATCATAGTCACCTGTTACATTGGGATGGGGTGAGTGTCTTACTCTCGTGTGCAACGAAATTCGTGCGTTAATGCCACTCAGTTCATTCTCAACACTTTTGCGCTGATGTCCATTCTTCTGATAACATGTCATTCATAAGGCTACCCACCTGGCGGTAGGGCGGATATCCACATGTTTACAGTGCTTTTCCCCCCTTTCACGCTCACAATGGTTCCTTGTTTCTTTTTACTTTCCATATTTAGTACCCACACCAGATCCAGCTCTTCTTGCTGGAGTTCCAGATAAAGTCACTTGGGGGCAAGTGTTGCGTCCCTGACCTTGTCGAGTTGTTTTTTCTTTTGATAACCTTTCCCCGCTTGAACTTTTCATGTTCATACAGTTATCCACCAGGTGGTAAGTCTTGGATATTCATTCGAATTTACCATGAGTTAAACTTCATGTATTCACATTGCTCTCGGAACCTATCAATTCTACTTAACTTGAAACAGTTCCCACTCCTGATCCTGCTCTTCTTGAGGGAGTCGTAGTGTCAATGTCTTGGGGTTACCCTCCAGGTGTGCCAACCCCAGACCCCGCACTGTTGGTACGTCCTGTATCCACTCTCTAAGAATACTTACCTTATCTAATTATAACCTATTTTTTCTCTTTTGTAAAAATTCTGAAGCGAGGAGAAACTAGCGCACCTACTCTCCGCAGTGTAGAAACTGGACGTGACGACGAAGTCACCATTTGTCATCGCACCAACAATAAAGCAAATCCTTGGGTAGAGATGAAAATCAGTTCTAACGAATTACAATCTCACTTGGATCGCGGCGATAAAGAAGGGCCATGTGCCGAAGTTGCTCCAGAAACAGATCAAATGGTTCCAAAAATGCCCGAGGCGCCGAAGGCGCCTTTTGTGACCCCTCCTCCTGCTCCCGATGTTCTGCCATCTCCTAATTCGCCTTCACCTATAGCTGTCCTCCTCGAGCCCCCGGCAACTTTTGCACCATCTGGACCCAAAGATAGGTATGATCTTCGATTCTTAATGTCAACACTTCTCATGTTCTATACTCAATTAATGACATAACTCAATAATTTTCGACTTCTCTCAGCGGGGGTCTTACAATTGAAGTCGCACCCCCTCCTCCTGCTCCCAAAATTCCCATCACTGTCAAGAGCCCACCCACGCCTCAAGTGAACACACAGGTACTTTCATGAAAATGCTGAAGAATTCGTATAGTTAGATGCTTCGTTATCAACTTTATGTATCGCTTACTTCTGTTCTATTTGTCACAGCCGTATTCAGGTGACTATGGTTGGTTTAGACCACTTGGAACAACGGGCAACCGCCCAGCTACAGGAAACGGTATCATACCTGGCAAAAGTCCTGGTTTCACTCCTGTCAATCAAGGCTTCAATGGCTACGTCATGGCCGGTGGCTGTGGCGGCTGTTTCTGTGGTTGTTGCGGGTGTGGTGGCGGTAACATGGGAGGCATGGGTGTCGTCCCCGTATCTGATGGTTCAAACACATTCATGGTGCCGCAATTCATGCAGGGTAGCATGGGTTTGGATACGAGGTTTAGCTTGCCGGGTCTGCCACAACCCCAATGTCCGTGGGATTGTATCATTGACGAAACTGTTCCAACAATGGGTCGTTCAAATGAAGACGACGCCATTTATGAAATTTTCTATACTAATCCATTAAACTGTTGCGGAACCATTGTTGAGATTGGAGCCGGTAATGGGAAAGAAAATAGTCCATCCTTCTTCTTTGAGTATGGAATGAATTGGACAGTGATTCTTACCGAAGCAGACCCAGTGAATTTTGATCAACTCACCAAGACACGAACTGGCGAGAAGGCCATGATGCTTCATGGAGCATTCTGCCAGGAAGGGTCTCATATCTTTTTTGAGGAGAAGTCTAGATTGTTCCAAACTTTCAAAGCGGGGGAATATTCGTCAGAAGCCTTGACCCCAGCACGCTTTATAGTTACGGATACGACCCCGAAAATTGACTGTATTCGTCTAGACTCAGATGTACTATCCGGTTTGGATCACGTTGACGTCATGATTATTCGAGTCAAAGGTGATCCATGGGCAGTTGTTCGCACCATGAATTGGGACATAACGGTCGATATCTGGGTGATTTTGATGGAAGACCGACCGAAGATGCTCCACGACACTTTGCGAGCAGCTCTCAAGCTGCATGGTTATGTCCCTGCTTCATGGGAGATAAAGCTGTGGTGTGAGACACCGTCAAATTGTATGCAAAATGAAGTTTGGCTACGCAAGTCTTTTAGCGCTCTTCCCAAGCCTTTGATGGGCCTGAGTAGTCCCGGACTTCGCGGTTCAGTTGAGTAATAAATGTTTAAAACAAATAGTGTAGAAGAAATTTTAGCGTTTACAGTTTATGAAGTATCGACGATGAACTCCATGCAGTCAAGATGATACACGGTACAATACAGAAACAACGACACTTTGCCGGCGCTTGGTATCGCATGATAATGGTGTGTATGGTTTGGTAGTACCATCATTTTGAATTGTCGAAAAGCTTGTGGGCAAAAAATAATTCCTCCCATGATGATTTTCCCGCGTTTTCGCCGCCTTTACAAGAGTGAGTTCAGAGAGTGGATACCGATCTAAATTGAACGGTATCCGTTCTAGACATCGCGATGGCAATTTCCTTTCTCCCGCGCCATACTTCGAGATCGTTCCGCTCGATCTAAAAAGGAAAAATGCGCGATATATTTCGTTGGCGCGCGCAAAACAACAACCGTCCCGCACAACGCGTCGTTCGATACGCGCATCGCATTGTCTTTTCTAGAGAGTTTATCTTCTTCTCTTCTCGCTGTCTGAAGCAAGCGAGCGACTAAGGGAGAAGGAACGGAGATGACAACGATTCTTCCAATGCAAAGTCGCGACACTCGAAGGGTCCTCGTTTACAATTTCTGGCTGAGTTTTCCAGATGGCCGAAAAAGTACGCAAACAATTCATTAAGTAATAGAGCAGATATTCTTCCATAGGGTCTGCTAGATGGTACCATAGTCATCACTTGATTCATTTCGAGGTGTGAGTTTTGAGTTTTGATTCACCAAGATCATGGTGTGAGTTTCGACATTGTTTGTGGCCATCAATACAAGACACTATATTATATTATATTTTCATCTACATTGCGATTTCGGGTTTGGCATTGAACGCTCGTCTTCCGACCAAGACAACGGAATCATAGTGCATGCTGCCGGCCCGTCTTCCACATTAAATGCCGTTACGTCCCCACAAGTAATCTACTCAGCAGCGGCATTTTTCACAATGAACGACCCTACCAACGGCCACCCTCACCCCGCCGAAAATTGTCCAACGATCACCGCCATGGGATCACCCAAGCTGCCCAAATTACGCCATGGCGTTTTCTCGTCGGCCCCCACTCGAGCCGAGCGCACGGGTCACCCGCTAAACGGAAATGACAACCGCGTGACCAACGGGGAGGGTGAAGGCAAGCCGCTGCTACGGGTGGACTGTGGCTTCGGGGATTCGGCAGGAGCTGATGATTGCGGCAGCGCCCCTCCTCTGCCGGTGACGCCCTCTCCGGCTGGTGGGGGGTGGAAGCACGGTATCAAGGGTGGCTGGAGGGTGCCGGCCTGTCATTCCAAAGCTGGCCGATCTCTTGGATTGGAGGGGTACGTTAACGGGTCATTCTCCATCTTGCTGCTCAAACATCATTGTATCCTAACCCACTCATGGTTTCATCGCACTGTCACCAAACTTTCTCTTGTCATGCCATCGTGATCGTAGAAAACGAATCGGGTTCGATGGCACCCTCAAAACTCCCTCCCTCCATCTCCTAAAACCCACAGCCAGCTCTTTAGGCCATCGTGTCGCCAAGGTGGCCCATTCTTCGGCACTCCTCCAATCTTCCATGTATTCCTCTACGGGAAGTACGACTTCTCCCAGAATGGGCGTGATGCCTCCGCCTTCTCCGAAGCAACAGCTGCAGCAGCATGAGTGGGCAGCTCCGTTTCGTCGTTCCCAGTCGACGGGGTGTGCCGATAACAATGCATTCCACGACGACAGACGTCACAAAGAAATCACGAAACGCATGGCGATTGATCCGCCCTCTCGCGACAAACGTGCTGCTCCAGCGCATACACCCGCTTTGGATCCTTTTCGAAATATTCAAGGTCGCGGTATTTATGGCTATGATTCTTGCTGTCCATCCATGGATGACGAGGAAATTATGGATCATCAACGAAACAACATTATTATAAACAATAATTCTTCGGAGGAATCGAATTTGCACGAGACATCGGGTGTTACCACCCTATCCTTCCTTGAAAACAGTCACGAAGAATCAACATCACAACAACAACATCAACAACAACACAATCCATCACAATCACCCATAAAACTACCAAACAGCAGTGAAGCATCGCTCCTCGACCAAAGTCCCTTCCCCACTCCCCTCCCGCACCAACGACGTTCGACGTGGAGTCCCATGGGATCTGAACGACAACGCCATTGGAGTCAATTCATCGAAAGTGACGGATCCAATTGTCCTGAAATTCTACGTTCTCACCTGTTTGACCCCGTTGCATCGCAGTTGTTGGCCTGCCAAGAAGAGCGCGATTTACCGTTCGTTTCATTGTCGTCCATGAATGACACCATTCTAGAATCCGACGATGACAACACGAATTGTCATGAAGAATCGCTTCCATGCTCGTTGGAGCAATCGTCATCTCAGTGCACAAACAGCAATAATATCGCACACTCATTCCGCTCCATGCCCAACCTTTCCACGCTCCCAGACTTGACCACAACGGACGATGATCACATTCAAGAGAGGGCGCCCTCCAGCCCAATGCCCGTGTTTCGCAAAGTGTCGGGGAGTTTGCACGATGTCAAGACCGATGAGGATATGACTTTGCTCGCGAGGCCGATCCCGAGAAAGTGGTCTTGAAAATATTATTTGTATGAGATTGTGGTAAGGATCGGAAGATGTAAAGAACGGAGGAATGTGGATAGTAATGAGAAATGAGCATTCTGTGTAGGTATGGATAACCCTGGATTTCAGGCAAGCTTACTGTAATAGTGAGTGTGTGGTTTCTCTCTTTTATGATAAAAGAGACAGTGGTCATAGCCTATCGTGACTATTTGTCAAAGTACAGCTGATCTAACTATATAACTGGGCTTCAGTTTGTAGGTTGCAGGTTTGGATTTTTCTTTGTTTTTCAATCATGATGTTGCGAGAAAAGGTTGTACTTTGATCTTACAATAGGTCAGTTTTGTTGGATACATCAGGTATGCGAAATAAAATGAACAACACAACCAGCCTAGTTACCGCGTACAGAATATTTTGCAACGAATACAATTTTGTTCAATGTAATAATTCCTCATCACTCCCTCACATTTACAAGACATATTCATAGCCATCACACCGTACAAATCAAAGTTCTCCTTCTTGGGGGCATAGGCCTCTGAGGTTGGAGTGCAAAGAAATACCCACCTAATATATACATCACTTATGATTACAATCTGAAAATTGTAAAACCCGACTTCTTAACAGTATATAATCATGATGTTTTGAGATGAAGGAATCATGGCAACTCAGAATGACATCATCAGGGACTTAGTCAACATTTCATGAGCTCCACATTTTGTGCAAAATAATAGCACTAAACGAGGTCTCGTCATCTACAAAACATCATCATCACTATCACAGTCGTCCTCCAAAAAGTCCTTCTCTCCCTCCTCCTCCTCCCTCCACAACAAATTTCTATACGCCTCCTCCTCTTCCAATTCCGACTTTTCCATATTCTCACTGACCGCCTCCCCCTCCCCCTCATCCATTTCCCCTACCCGCACACCAAAACCACGGCACTCCCGATCCACCAGCATATTTCCAAAGGCAACCTGCAACCCATTCGCCTTGGCCTGCGCAATCTCCTCTTCCTGCTGCGTCAAGTATGGCCTCGGAGCCAGGGTAATGCCCCCGCTTCTGTCCCCGCCATCCACCATTCCCGGAGGATCAAACTTGTGCAACGCCCTCCTCCAAGCATTGACCAATCCCTGCCACCTCTTGACGCTCATATCGACCGTTGGATCGGGAGTGGAGGGATGCTCCATGCTGTTTCTTCTGCGTTTTTCTTTGGGGATGCGCTTTGTGTATTCTTCGTAACCGGCGGTGTTTTTTCCAAAGAGGATCTGACGGCGGCGTTGATGGATGCGGCGGGCGTGCGTGGGGGATGTGGGGTCTAGGCGTGGGAGGGTGGAGGGATCCGATGTTACAGGGGGTTGCATTGCGTCTTTGCTGTTGGGCGTGGTCGTGGGCGAGGATATGATCGGTTTGGGCTCGCGGTAAGAAGAATGACAGTTGACGTTGGTGTCAACGTCTTTGACTCTACTGGCGGTGGAAGGATCGCGATCCTCCTTCTTGGTCATGGAGTAAGGCGCACTCCATCTCTTTGGGCCTGGGATGGGACGATTCGAGTCGAGACCATGGAACGAGCGACGATTGCGGTTGCGAACGACTCCACCGCCGCAGTTGGTGTGGGCATAGCTGCGACGGTGGATATCTGGGGGAGCAGCGGGACTGTGGGTGTTCATTTCGTCGTTGGTTCGTTGATTGGCGGAGAGACTATACTATTGAAGTGTTGGAGGACAGTAGAACTTGACGACATGCAGGGTTAAATTATGGCTCTACCTAGTGCGCAAATCGAACGGAAATGAGCGACAGAGCGTGGTATGGTATACCATATTATCATCTAGTGCATGAACGATGGCGCGATGAGAGGAATGTGAGCATTTGTTAGGCCGAAAGTCATAGAAAGACGATTCCTCGAGTCTAGCAATAAAAGATCAGACTTCTGTAAAAGAAAATCATCGATATTCCGTGAATTGAGGAAAAAGGATCTCACAATTCGACAGGAATTGTATTTCTACTGCTTTTGGACCAATACAAGATTGAATATTATTATATCGTAGGGAGTAACCTAAGCATAAGTTGTCGGGCGCGCCATATTTTTACTGCACATGTTGGAGTGGTAGGGTTTTTGAAAAAAAACAGAAGAATACATAAGAAACTTCTGAAATAAAAATATCAGGTTATACACTAAGGGGTCAACCCTTTCCTGCATAGGATGGCTATAGGATGGCTATAGGATGGCTATAGGATGG
>JALLPD010001096.1:0-13038 GCA_036940065.1 Cyclotella cf. meneghiniana
GGAGGAGGGATGGATGAGGCTATCCCCCTTTGCGATAGGTGTAGTTGATGGTAGCGGTGATGAATTGGTTGATGATGCCTTGACTGGTCTTGGGATTTTTGTGCAACGACTTCCTCTTGGGGCAGATGCACACATATGTGAGCACTTCTCAGAGTGTGATTGCCTAGCTGCCCGATTGGTAGACCCTTTCCCTGATGGCTTTGGATTGCGGGAGGAGGCTTTTGCCATAATGCACCGTGATTTTGGAATACTGAATGTGGAGTACCCTACTCTTATGCCATGCAGTGCATCACACACATCATGTGTGATGTGGTAGTGGTTGTCACACATCATATGCATGATGTGTCCGTGGTTGAGTACGGCATAAAGGGGAGTACCGCATGTGAGGTCATGAAGGTAATGGGGTCACAACACCATAAAATCCGTCGCGCCCGTGCAAGGTGTCACATTGCCTGCTTCAGACTCCTGGCGTAATAAATCGATAATGACAGGAACAATTTACGATACCCATGATGTTATATTCATGAATTAAGAATAACATAGGCAGAAGTGATTTCGCAATATGGAATACTTTTAGATGGTGTGATTTCGTATTACAAAGTCACTGGGCTCCTAGACTTCACCCATAGCCCACACAGCACACATCGTTCTCTTCTCCCAATCATCACCCTCAACAACACCCA
Source organism: Cyclotella cf. meneghiniana (assembly GCA_036940065.1). Classification (NCBI taxonomy): domain Eukaryota; phylum Bacillariophyta; class Thalassiosirophyceae; order Thalassiosirales; family Thalassiosiraceae; genus Cyclotella; species Cyclotella cf. meneghiniana. The sequence continues at coordinate 684 of JALLPD010001096.1, forward strand.
ACATCACGATGTGTCCTCTATTCCATCTTCTCATTCTATCAACTGCTCCGTCATGGGTGTCAGCGTCGCCCTCGCTCACGTCCCCCGCCTTCACCTACACGCACATCCTCAACAACGCATCGCCATCTTCCTCACGTCGCATCCATGGCACTCATTATCGATTCTGCACCGCCCCAAAACTATCGGCGAAACCATCCCCCACCCTTGAAGAAATCCACGCAGAATCCGAACAATTACGTCAAGAAATCAAAGTATTACGCGCCGAGGCCTTGCGTCGTTTGGAAGCCTTGGAAGACATTTTGAACGGACCCAATTCGCCGGGTGATCGAAACAAATCGGACGACAGCGGGGAATCATCCACGATTGCGGTCGATGCAGCGCTAGAACGAGAGGGATTGTTGCCGAAACCTCCTCCGATTGTCATCAAGAAAAACGATGCCGTCTCTTCCTCGGCCGGAAATGAAAAAAAGGTCAAAAAGTCCTTGGCAAACTTGTTGGATGAAACCACATGGAACATATCGTTGAACATCGGAAGAGAACCGGGTACGTAGCCAACCCTGCAAGTCGTATAAACATCGAAACCCATGCATCGCATTCTCCCAAAAACCTCATTCTCTCACCGTCCCCGTCCCTCCACCAATAACAAACAAACAAACACGTCCGCAGGAACATGGATGCCCAAAACCTGGGGATCCTCCGGCCGCCGCCTCCGCCTCTCCTTCCGAGCCGAATTCACGCCCGCTCAACTCTACGAACGCGACGACTTCTTACGCGGCGGATACTCCGACGCCAAAATACTCCGCGTCGTCGACGATCGAGTCGTGCTCGGTCCGTCCCTCGCGGAAGGAGAGCGGGTGTACCGACTCAAGAATACGGGGGGGTGGCAAGTCGCTCGGGGGGAGGGACCGATGGGCACCGATTTGTTGAGGTTTTATATCGAGTTGGACGAGGAGGTGTCCCATGGGGATAGGAGCGATTTGTATATTCCCGAGGGGAGGGTGTATTGCAGTTGCGGGTATTTTCCGTTTTTTGGAACGGAGAATCGAAGCGGCGGTGCCGGGAACGCAGTGGCTTCCATGAAGGAATCGTATGCCGAGGAATTGCGGAGTATTGAGGATCGAATACAAAAATTGCAAGACAAGAGATCGGAAATTACGAATCCGTTTAGTTTGGATGGGTTTAAACTCTCTCGGGAGATTGGGAAGCTGCAACGAGAAGCGGAATTGGTGGTTGATAACTTGGATTATGCTTCTATTCGAGAGCCCGATAGGAGTTTACTCACATTTTCGAAAGATATGGATGTGGGCTTGACCAAAGAAGGTGGTGTTTGTTGTAGGGTCGATAAAGGACCGATGATTGTAGAGTATCATATATTGGGGAGATTTAGCATCGCATCTGTGAATTTGGCGGATTCCACAAAGTATCAAGAGAATCGATAGAGACAACATAACCCAGGGCTCAACCAATGACTGTGATGCAGTGTAAATTATGAAATGACGACAATTTTGATTACTGTTTATGCCAATTTTATTAAAAAATCTTATGTCCCGAAAAATTTATGCATGGTAATCAAGTCAAGACGAATATACAAATCAAACGTTTACTTTATCATTTCTTCTTCAATCACTTCCAAAGTCTTCTTCAACCCATCAAACCATTCCGACCATCCATCCATATCAGTTTCAATATGTGGCTCTTTCGAAAAGAAGCAGGGAACTCCATCCAATTTCTCCAAGCGAAAGCCAGCAGCAATCAACACCTCTCTACCACCCTCATGCCGTCCGATATCTTCCATAAATTTGGGGTGATCACGTCGAATCCTACGAAAATTGACTTCTTCCGGTTTTCGAACGATTTGATCAAATAAGGTATACAACGATCCCAACGCAACGTCTAGGGCTTTCTTGTCGTCTTTCAGCCCCGCTCTCATACGATCGATCTGCATACGTACTCCATCGACACCTTTGACGGGGACCGAGGCCATCAACTCTCGGTCAGCCTGAGCTTCGGCATCCAATGCACGTTGCTCCTCTTCTATACGGCGCAATCTCGCCTCATGAGCACGTCTTGCCAATTCTTCCGCCTCTTTTTGTTTTGCCAGTTCCTCCTGGATGCGTTGTTCCCGAGCAATCTGCTCGGCGACGAGACGCTCTTGCTCTATCCTTTCTGCTTCTAATTGTTGAGTGGTCTGAATCGCTTGTTTTTTTGCTTGGATTTGTGCATCGTGAATTTTGATTTGAGCGTTGATCTGTTGAATTATGTTTGTTTCGCCGTTATCCTTGTCATCAAATGCAAGGGACACGCCGATCTCCAACGCTTTGTACATTCGAACAATTTTTTTCACTCTTTCTATTGCTTTTTCGCCATATCGCGGTTTCTTTGTCACGGGATCACTCTTTCGGTGTGAATGAGTGATAAAACGTGAGGAGTTGATTCATGGAATCTGTAAAGACATGCCTGCAAATATGATTCTAATAACTCACCTCTTTTAGTCGAGCGATGAATTTATCAATCTTCGGTCGAAGAAGCTGCAAATTTTGACGCAATGATTCTAACCGAGAAAGAATCTCTGGAGGGGGCGCATTCTCGACAGTCACACTATTTTCTTCATCATCAAAAGAATCATCTGCTTCACCATGGGAACTGAGTGACTTTTCATTAGATTCGGAGGGAATTTTCATGATTGGTTGAACTTCGGCATTTCCCTTGGCATTATTCTCTGCTGCAGTGGATCCTGCGATCAACATACCCCATTCAGAGTATCCGGGTTCGTCCTCCGCTTCCATCGTGTTGGTTTGTCCCGCGTCATCGAGCACTGATTTGTCGACGGGTCCGGTTTCAGCTTTAACTATTACCTCTTCTTCATCAGCCTCCGCGACGCGTGGGAAAATATCATCATCGACTATCCGAGAAATCAAGTCTTTCCATGACGGAAGAATTTCGGAGTCGCACGTGATTTTTCTATTTTCCATGGCGTTGTCGTCGACTTCCTCATAACATGGCCTTTTTCGACGGACGGCCTTCCATTCGCAGCATAACTTGTCAAGCTCTTGTTCTGCTTTGCGAAGTTCCATGCTAGCTTGTTTGTTTTGTGCCTTTGCTGGTTCGGTGAACTACAGTTCAAATTAGATTTTAGTGACAACGCCTGGCGATGCGGATCGAAGACGCTGACGACGGACGGAGGACGTGAAGATTGTTGCTGGTTCGCACAAGCTGCGGACAAACTTCACACAAACCATAGTATTATGAGGACGCTGCGTCGGTGCGGGAGCAATGAATTAAGTAAGCCGCTCACCTAAATTGTCATACGATTTTGGAAAATAGAGAATGATTACAGCCCCAATCGTTGACCGGCGCAAAAAACACGCTGAATCGTGGGCCGCTACAAAAAGGCCCATGGTCGCTTATCGCTTTACTACAAAGTCTCGTTCCTACGTGGATTCATACGCGAATGATACCATCGACCCCGCACCTCATAATCCTCGTGTGAACATCACTTTCTTCATCGTCAACTCTTTGTTGGTAGGCAAGTACCAAGATGATCATGGTGCTTTTTCGTATTGTGACGGCGGAAGTTATTTGATAACGTGCAATATAATCTGCCTCATCAAGGCTGCTGCTGTCGCTCTCTTGATGTATCGATCACGGAACTGCGTTGGGTGGGTCGTTGTTGCGGATGGTGGACGGCCTTACGAGATGGCCTTGTGCAGTAGCCCTGTCGGCTATGGCGCCACCTCAATTTTTCCGTTCTCCTTGTATCGTATGAATGATCGAAAGAAGGTGTTGAATTTACTAGGACACTCGATCACATAATCCGTTCGTACTGCTGGTGATCGCTGAAGAATTTGTCACACGTTGTGTTTTTCCCATTTCATCATGCAAATCAATTGTCTCACGTCGTCTCCCCCCTCACTACTCCCTCGGCAGTTCTGAATATACCGTTCACTAATCTAATAAAATATGGGAAAGCCATCCGGAATCAGAACCGGGCGTAAGCTCCGCAACCACAGGCGCGATCAACGTTGGAGGGATTTAAAATACACCAAGGCCCACTCCGTGACCGCCATGAAAGCCAACCCCATGGGAGGTTCCACAATGGCCAAAGGAATCGTCCTCGAAAAGATCGGTATCGAGGCAAAGCAGCCCAACTCTGCCATCCGAAAGTGCGTTCGTGTTCAGCTGATTAAGAATGGAAAGAAGATTGCCGCATTCGTTCCAAGGGATGGTTGCTTGAACTACGTGGATGAGAACGACGAAGTTCTCGTGGCCGGGTTCGGACGTTCCGGACACGCTGTGGGTGATATTCCTGGAGTTCGATTCAAGTGCGTCAAGGTTGCTGGTGTGTCGCTTCTCGCTCTTTACAAGGAGAAGAAGGAGAAGCCTCGTTCGTAAGCGAATGTAAAATATAACTATAGTTCAAATCAAAGCTGTCGTACATGCTTGTTGTAGTTTAGCCATTGTGTTTTAGATATAACTGTTTCTACTTCCCGAGGTAAGGTATGGGCTATGGTAACATCCGACGTTTCTAAAACATCTTGTGATAATAACAATTAGTAATAATTAACGTGGTTCAGTAGTATTGTCGTATTGCTCATCAATCCTCATGAAACTACTGTTGAAGTGTCCAGTGTTCTCCACTGAAATCGACTCTAACAAACTTGAAGAAAAATAATTCTGTGCGATATCTTCACATTCCATCCCGTTCTTCCCGATAGCTCAAAAACATTTCTTCAAGTTTGGGCATGACAGAGTCAGATTCCTCGGGAGTTAGAAGTATTCTCGTCATCTCATTTCCGTCCTTCAGAATACCAATAAGGGTTGGCATTGAGCATATTGAAGAAAATAATTTTGCCATTGAAAAGATCAAACCAAGCAAAGCTTACCTTTCCAACGAGGAGTATAGGGTCAAGTAACCTAACCAGATGGTACTCCTGGCCGTCCTCTTCAAACGAAACAAGAATTTCGACCTCTTCTTCCGTATCTTCCACCTCTCCATCTTCATCATCGTCCAAATCTTCATCATCGTCCGCCTCGCTCTCTTCCAACTCCCCAATCAAAGTCAATGTTTGCGGTGTCCTTAATAATACGAGCTCCTCCCCAAACTCATCCTCAATAATCCCTTCCGCCACGGGGAAAATGTCATCCATCAAAGGATCGTCCAATTCAATTGGAACCAGCTGGTTATCCTCATCAAAGTAGCACAAGGCCACGGCATAGTCGCACGGGCTGCCGATGGTGTATTCCACACCGTCGACGGTGGCGACGCTGTCCACGTAGCAATCGATGGCTTTTTCGCCGTCGCTGGACATGTCGATGAACGAAACGACGTTGTCGTCATCGTCGTCCAGTTTCTGAAACCGGTCATCAACCATAAAGAGCGCAGATCGCCTGGGTTTGTTCCGTGCTTCGATCCACCGCGACACGACGGGACACGAAACAGACGACGCCCCGGATCGCGGCACGCCGAACGGAGGGAGCGATGGATTTACGAATCCGGATACCATTCCCGCGCTCATTAGAGCCACGGCTCCTACCGTTGTTGTTCGGGTTCTCCAGCTGTGTCCTACGCGGATTTCCATGTTTAACTTGCTGTCGGCGGTGTTTCGGGCGAGATGCGAAAGTGATGTTTGGGACTCGCTGTCGAGATTCGCCATGCTTTGTGATGGCTCCGGCTGGCGGCGGCAGACGGCACTGGATTTTTACGGATGCGAAGATACGCAACATCGCTGGGATTTTGAGATGGCTTTATGTCGGACCATAAAGTATCCGAAGGACATGAATTAACTAGTTCCTTTGTGAAATATCTTTCGTGTCGTCATATCCACCCCTCCGCCAACGACCAATCAAAAATAATATTGTGTATGAGTTGTGTATGGTATGGTACGTTGGGCGAGAGAGTGAGCGTGAGTGCGTGTCTCGCCTCTTCACCTCTCTTCACCATTCAATCGCATGACATCCGATCACATCTTGGATAGACCGAGACGAATAACCGCCTTCCAGAGCACCATCGATATGATAACGATGCTATGAAAGCGATTTTGATCGGAGGAAAATGAAGCGTGGGACACGAAGTTAGCTAAGGTAAGGAGACTGACAATATCGAGCAGATCACGGAACGAGGGGATGATTATAAATAAACACTCTTACCTGCTTGGAGAATCAATCCCATCGTTGGGTCTCCTGATCAAGGATTATTCGGTTCTATCGGGGCAAAATGCCCGTGATGATCTTGAGTTATCCGAGCGACGGAGTGGCGAGTCGTCGCTCATGGCGACTGTTCATCTCCACGTCAAAAGGACCAAAGATGAATATCGCCAGGGCAAGACATTCATGCCGTTGATTTAGGTTTGATGACAAGATGTGTTTGATAGGAAGAGTATGACCCTTTAAATGGTAGTTATTTATGTTTTGCATCCCCGCTTCGCTGATCATCTAATTGTTCGTAAACACCTTGTTCATGAAGACAGGAATTATCCACGGAGGAGGGGGATAGGATGCATGTTTTGAGTGTCGACTGGGAAAGCGAAGACGCCAAACACCCTATATCAGAGTCTTTGACAACCGATTCGATGCCAAATGATGATAGCCCACGCAACCATAGACGGAAAGGAAACAGCAGCAGCACTCGCCACGGTGCACGAAATCAACACAGACACAAACATTTTGCGAAGTGGCTCATTGCTAAATTCCCACACATCCTAAGCGATTGCGTCGATGATGGCAATAATCTCATTACCGATGAATCAAGACATCGAAAACCAATGCACATCCTTGATGTTGCCGGTGGCAAAGGGGAACTGTCGGCCCGACTCTGCCTCTGCCATGCCCTCCGCGTCGTAATGGTGGACCCACGCTCAGCGGATATTGCATCCGTCTACAGGAATAGTGTCGTGCCGAAGCTTCCAAATAAATGGCAAGCATCCATACAGAAGCAAATACAGCAATGTCCTACATTTGTCGAAGATTTGCTGGAGAGGAGATTTTCTCAATTAGTCATGCCTTTTACCCTACCACCAATTCATGACGGCTGCAACAATAGTATGTCCGGAGGTACACGTGAACAGAGAAAGGAATTGTTCGAGAGAAATGTGCCCCCTGTTTTGCATGATGCTGTGAAAAATGCCTCTTTGATAATTGGACTACATGCTGATGGTGCCACTGAGGCTATAGTGGATGCAGCACTGCTCTATAACAAGCCTTTTGTGGTTGTGCCATGCTGTGTATTCCCGAATCTCTTCAGCAATCGTTACATCGATGTACCAGTTCGAGATGGCGGCGCTCAATCGACGAGAACGATTCCGGTGAGAACGCACGAACATTTCTGCATATATCTTCGAAACAAAGATCCTCGCTTCAAAGAAGAGATTTTGCCGTTTGAAGGACGCAATGTCGCCATTTGGTGGGATGGACTATGATTGCATTACGATTTTCACAGGTTACACTAATTGATGACAATTCTCTAATCGCCGGTTACTTTTTGTCGTCTTAAATATTAACTTCACTCGACCTAACACTAAACTGAACAATGGTCTGTTGTTATGTATCGAGATGTTCGTGCCACTCCTGTACCAATTCAATTTCTTTCTCGCTTTTCTCCCCCATACCTTGCCATTTGATGAGTTGTCTGCCCTCTGCTTTCCTCTTGATGCGGTAAAAAACTGCACCTACAACTAGCGACAGTCCGAAGAAACCAGTGGAGGTTACTTTGTGCTCATAAAGAATAACCGATAGTGCGATACTGATCAAAATGCGGGTGGTCATAATAATGGCGAACACCAATGCTCCGAAATTCTTAATTGTGTAGAAAATGAATAACTGCCCAATCGTCGAACACACGGAAAATACGAAGAAATGAACTTGGATCTCAGAATGGCGAATCACAAAGTCGAAGGCCGGCCAAAGCTTCCCGTCATGAACTAGTGTAATCAATGACAGCACTGTGGAGAACGCAGAGGTTGCGAACATTAATTCAATCATGGATAGATCGCGGTGTATTTTGAACATCCTACTTTGCCACTGTGATGGTGTTAATGTTGTGAGGATCATGAACAAGGTAAAGGGGACGAAATATCTGTTCGTGGTTTACCTGGCTAGTGAAGCTGTCAAAGAAGAGGAAGAAGAGAAGCAGCATCACCCCAGTCCACTTCGCGCTGGATTGCTCGCCGTAGACGTCGAAATCGAAAGTCAACTCGTCGGTTGATGTCATGAACATGGCAATGCCAACACCGACGATAATTGCAACAATGTAGTCATATTGTGGATCTGATGAAGAAGAAAAAGTTGATATAAATATAGTGTTTGGATGCATTAAGCAATGAACTGGTGATCAACTTACAAGACTGATTGCCGAGCAACTTGCCCATGAGCATGACGGGGGCCAACTTAAATGCCTTGAACAACGTGACAGCTGGAAATGAGACATAACGCAAGGCCTCATACTGGCACCAACTACTCAACATATTCGAAATAGACGGGAAGGAGTACTCATAAATTACTGTCGTACGGGATGTGCGCGGTTTGAAGTAGAGTAGGAGCAAGCCAGACATGACGAGTGTCCAAAACCGGTTAGTGAATACGAGTGCGTAAGAGTATGTGAAGTATTCTCCACTGTGGCGGGGATATCTACGGGTGAGCATGCGTTCCTGGGGCAAAGAATGATCGAAAATGAGCAAATGACAGACCTGCAATAGTGAGAAAATTGGTCACAACCAGACTGACCTGGAGCAAACCCCACACAACAAACGTCAAATTCAACATAATGGCACAAATAGCCAAGTTGCTGTATACACTTTCTTTTGTTTGCAACCCCGAATCATAATCCGTAAGAAACGACGAAGCTCCGCTTCTCAACAAGGATCCTTTGTCATTCAACTTCAATTGTTTGTCCGGTTCTTCTCCCCCCTGTTCCGTATCAAGAAGTAACCCCTCAGTCTCCTTCTCCCCATTTTCTTCTTCGTCATCATCATCGCTCAAGTCCGATTTGTACGCATGGTCCATGGCATTCATGTAAGAATGGGAAAGGGGAGTAATGAGTTCTTCGCGTGGCTCGAGCCAGGAGGGAAAATAAATTTTGGCTACCATTATTGTGATGATGACCATTGCTGCGTCTTCAGGAAATAAAGATGGGAAAGATAAATGATGGAACAGCGGCGCAATAAGCGGGTGAGAGCAATGCGTACTGGTTTGCACAAAAGCTATCTTTCAAGTAGAGTGGAAGATTGTTCTCGTAACACATGCCATTCCCATCCGTTTCACATACTCAAGACACGGCAACTGAATCACTCACAAAGCAAAAAGTTTGTAGATAGCTCCAACAAAGCGGCCTCCGCCGTAGGAGACAACAAGGGTCTGCTCTCCATGCCCGCGCCATCCGTAGACGATGTTTCCTTGCCACTCTCCACGAAGTTGGCAGCACCCCCATCGTGTCCGGCATTTTCTAAATTAGCAAAGTCATCATTTTCGTTGCTCGTCGTTTCGGCGAGGATCCGGAGGAGGGTGCGGGAAGCTTCGTGGGCAGTATTGGCTAGAGTCAAAAAGTCCATGCTGAATTTGTTGGGAATGGATCGGGAAATAAAAAATGACAGTGATTTTGATTGATGGGGTCGTCGAGAGTGGATCTAGCTCTGAATACAGCACGTGCGTCTTGAATCGGAGAGAAAGTGACGATGCTGAGACTGATGTGATGTGCAGATCATAAACGGTGGAGCAAGAAAAATGGACCAGTCGTTGTGTTGGACGACCTTCTTAGACTACCTCATGGTTTGGTACTTGTTACCTGTTTGGTACAATAGACGATTTAGGTGCTGTAAGTTGAGAGATATCCGTTGTCTCCTACAACGAGCCTACCTGTACGTGCTGAAATAATTCCCCATATATGGCAGCTACCATAATTTACGGTCATAACGATAGGCCACACCCTAGAAAAGGCCACACATTACAAAATTCAGCGTTTTTACAAAAAAATTTGTTTTGGGGCTCTTAAACCTTCTTTTTCTGCCTAAATACTGTTGAAATAGATTCACCTTTGCATGACCAACACCCATATGCTGGGCTCCCCGTAATTCCTCCTGGTTCAAAAGTTATGGTTGATTGCCACATAACTTACCACACATCACCTTGTTTTTTTGTGGGCTTACATATTACATAATACCAATGATGCTTCCATCTCTCCCACCACCCGGGTGAAGTCGCTCCAATTGTTGGCATTATTGCAACCAACAATGGCCACACATGTGGCGATGAGGGAACTCGCTGCTGTTGACGTGGACCATGCATGGCTTTGGCGGATTGTTGCGACTGCCGAGAAATGGCACCGGACGAACTCAGGGCTTTTTTGTTCTCTGTGGAGAGCACATTTAAGTTTTTAGAATGTAAATAAATTTAGTATTACATTTAATGTAAGAAACTGATTAACAGGAAAGTTAACATTTAATTATATTAAATTATTTTTATGGTAGACTGTTGTGTCTGCGAGAAAAGGCACCGTACAAACCCGCGGCCGCAAAACCACGGAACCAGCCACCACTGAACGGGAAACAGTCGAACCGGAAGCCGCCAAACCGGAAACCACCAAGCTGGAAGCCGTCAAACCAGAAGCTGCCAAACTGGAAACCACCAAACCCAAAGCCGCCAAGCCGGAAGCCGCCGAACCGGGAAGCTGCCACACAGGAAGCCGCTGAACTGGAAGCCGCGGAAAGTTCGGCCGCCGAACCAGAAGCTGCCGAACCAGAATGCCACCAAAATCTTAGCCGCTAAACTGGGAAGCCATAGTTGGCTTGACAAAAAGGTGGGTGGCCAGTGGGCTGAATGTTTAAAGCCTCCTACCACTGAAATTAATTGGCACAAACAAGAGGGGGCATAACAAAAATGATAGAAGTACAGTAGTATCTAACATTTTTTACATTTTGTTTCACATGCTTTAGCAAACCAAAAACATGGGGAGCAGTTACCACTGAGAGAGTGACAAAAAATGTGACAATCAACTGGTATCAATGAGAGAGTGAAAATAGGCATGGCAACTCAACAACAGTGGAGCTTACACAGCTGACAATGAACTGATACAAATGGGAGAATTAAAGCTGAGAAAGTAAGGACTTATAAACAAATTAATTGATTAAATAATGTACGAAACAATTAATTAAAGTAAATTAAATATCATTAAATCAAAATTAAATAATTGGTAAATATCATTTCAAGACCATTACATCATACATAATATTTACTTAACTTGCTGCTTTTTCATAAGAATCAACATTTTGTTGTCCACATGGTTCGGAATGATGAATTAGGGTGTGTACACACTACTTCATGTCAAGAAGGGTTAGTTTCTGGTAGAAGAAAAGTGAAGTTTCCCTCTAAATCGTAGGACTCAGAATACAGACAAGAAAAAGCATGTACCAACCAAATACACATCAAGTAACTATTATGTTACAAAATGTTGGCTGTGCTCACAGTAAACTACAAAATGAATTTTATTGTTTCTGTTGTTTTATATCTCTGCTTTGATTCAAGTCAATTCAAGTCAATCAGTGCCTTGCTGTTTATGAAAAGAAGAATATCCAGTAACAATCCTGTATTTATATCTGTCTACAGCTGTTGAGCACCCATATGCTGTTACATCTTAGTTGGAAATGCTGGCATCGTGTCATGTCACCTGACCCCCCCCCAAATGACATATTGTCCTGACACATGCCAAAATGTTGTGAAAATGTTGGGAATGTTGGCCCGAAATTTCATCAAAGTCTGTTGTCCAGACCATGCCAGATGCCATGACATGTGGTTTTGGGATAATGTCAGGTGACATGGCGGCTGATTCTGTTGGACGTGAAGAAAAAACAGTTAAGCTTCACAGAACCTCGCACCGTAATTGTATGGTTTGGTGTGAGAAAGTTGCAAAAATGGTATTGTATGCATTAATTCATGTATATGAATCATTTTTTCCCTAAAAAGCAACCGTTATCTCTGTCGGAGTAATGGCTGCATGAGTCGTGGATATGGCTGGGCAGTTGTGCAGCAACACGTCAGCCAACAAGTGACCCAGCCATGAATTCAGTCACAACATTTTCAACATGGTGACATTGGTTCGATTCCAGACAACATTGTCTGGATTGTGGTGACACGTGCTGACATGTTGCCGACATTTCCAACTAAGTGTTACATATACAGATACTTATAGGTACCAAAAAACTTATGAAGCATCCATCACTCCTATGCAGCCGTATGATAACTGAAGGTACAAATATTATCAAACAACTATTTAGACACCAAGTCAACACCAACAACTACCTTTTTTATGAATGAACTGTGTCTGGTGTTGTCCTGTATCTTGGTGTGTTGGTATTAGGAAAAGACTCTT
>JALLPD010001097.1:0-13046 GCA_036940065.1 Cyclotella cf. meneghiniana
TGTTTATAACAAAATTTTCTTATGAACAAACTTATGAATAAAATGTTAGCAGTGAAGCCAGCATTTAACTGTTATAGATGATTCCAAGGACCTATGATTTGCTGTACAGATCATGTTAGAACTTCTGATGCTCTATACATTCAATCTTGTAAATAATTTATTTAACAGCATAATTGGTCAATACTCTTAATCATATAATACCCCATTTCCCAGCGTTGTTTACTCATTAACTATTCACAAGCAGTCAGAATAAAGATATGGTATAACACTTGGCTTTCTTCTGCTGGTTATATCGTGCTATCTTTTCTTCTGTCTTATTGCAGAAATGCTTCCAGTTCTATTTGTGCTTGCCGGTGCATCTTTACTGACTGCAACTGTATTACCATATTGAACAAAACAGATCTACTTTGTTTCTTTTATCATTGAATTTGTCTGTCAGAGCAAGCATAAGTAGTTTCTAGTGCACCCGTTTATGACAGGGCCCTTCAAAATTAGTCCATTCTCTTGTGATTGCATGATTGAGTTATGAAATGGTGAGGTCAACCTGTCACCAGAAGCAACCATCTTTCTTAGTTCATTTGTGGTACCTCTTTGCCTCCACTTGATTGAGAGCCAATTCACTATCACTGCTATGTTGTGTGCCACAAAAGCAAAATGCAACAACAATTTGGTACAAGGAGGGGGTGATGGTGCTTTGTCTCTGCAGTTGGTGGCTGTAATTGACCGGGAGTTGAAATGGTGTGAGGGGTACCATATGGCTATTTTGAAGTAACAGGGTAAAATTTAAGATACCATTCCTTTTTCATGATAATAAAAATGCTAACTTTGGGCAGTTTACGTTAGACTACCTATGCTAGATACCAGCAGAGATGTGTATTAGTGGTACAAATGCATGTTCATTTGAATATTTATTTGTAATTTTTACTTTTACAGGTTGCAGGACTGCCACAACACAGTCACAAAGCACCAAGACATGGGATTGATTAGAATAGCTCATTAATTGTTAACCAACACTTTTTTGCAATCAAACACACCCTTTGCTGCTGTCTATAATTGATCAACAATCTTTTCAACAAGCAAAGAAGCATCTATGATAATTTGATCTGACATGTATTCACTCCTTATGAATTCAAGCTCTAATACTGATGAGCAACCAATGACAAAATGGACGAACCAATTGATGAAGCACAAAGATATACCTCAGCAAACCAACTGATTTTGGTGGCAGAGAACACAGCTTCCTGGGCCTCATAATGGAAGAAGCCAACTCCATCAAAATCTCCATGGGTAATGACAAGTTTGTTGCAACTAAGCCAAGTTCTTGCCCCACTGGCAACAACAAGAACAAAACGATTTTGATCACAAGAAGCTAATTGGGGAGCACAAGATTGAAATCAAAGCATACCAAGCTTACCTCATCATGTACATTGCACTCAGGGACAAGATCATTGAAGCAATCAAAAATGAATGGCTTGCCCCTCTCAAGGATGAAGAAATTGGTTTCATTGAAATTTCCCAAAGAGATTAATCAAATATCTCCAATCAATTTCTAGAAAGCAGAACTATCTTGACAACTCATCATCAAACTACTCAAGCCATTTGAGATAACTGAGCACCCTACAACTCATGTTACAAGAGATGACAAGCATAAGAAGTTATTGACCTATCCAGCAATATATACAAATTGCCAACAACAAAAGAAGTTGTTAGATTCCTTCATACAGTGCTTGGATTTCCAACAAAAGCAAGAATACTTATCATAGCTCAAAATGGACAGTGAGAACATCAATGAGTTCTTTCCTGAGTCTGATGAAACTCAAAAGGGGCATGTACGGCAGATACTGCAAGGAGTTGGATCTACCAAAGTAGCTGAAAAAGATGTAACACTTACATTTATTAAAATGAAGGATGTCTATGTTCAAGTCTCCAATCAATCAAAGAGACAAAGACAGTTGCATCAAACTGGAAAATTCCTAATCACATCCATGGGTGGAAGCTAATACATAATGGTGGCAGGAGAGTTAGATAGAAACTATATCAATGCTGAACCAATCAAATCAGGAACCACTACTAACATCAAGGAAGCCTACCTCAGCATCTACAATAGTAGGAAGGCCACCAGGGTGATAGGATTTGTCAGAATTGGTGCATCCTTGATAACAAAGCACACAAAGAATTCAAGAATACAATATGTGAGAATGGATGTTGAGTTGAATTGACACCAGCAGACGTGCACAGAAGAAATGCAGCCAAACAAGCAATACAAGCATTCAAGGGCCACTTCATTGCAATCATGGCATGTGTAGCCAACAACTTCCCAATCCATCCATGTAATGAGTTAGTGCCTCCATAAACAAAGGACTCTGCTAGTCAGACTCAAAATTACTCTTGCATCAAATTTTTATGCAATATTTGGCCTGAAAATGAGGATCCATACAGTGTCAGAGCTACCTTAGGAGGCAACCTCATCCACTACCCTATCTATGTAGGTACACCAACAGCAAACCTACTGCTGATCAACTTCCTCAACAGTATCATATCATCTTGAGTAGCCTGGTTTGCCAGTGCAGACATTGCCAACTTCTACTTGAAATGCCACTCAAGCACCCTGAATACAAAAAGGTCAAGATCTCTGATAAATCTGAAGAAGAGTACAACTAATGTGAGAGTGAACACAATGCAGGCATGTAGATTTTCGATTTGACAAAGGTGTCTATGGCTTATCTCAATCTGGAGCCAACATCCATGATGAACTCAAAGAAAAGCTCTACACAGAAGGCTACTACAAAAGCCTCTTGGTGCCCACCCTACAGAAGCACAAGACAAGACATAATGCATTCATGCCGGCAGTAGATTATGTTGGCATCAAAAAGTTCACAATGGAAGACTTCAACCATCTCATTGAATCTCTCAAGAAATATTATGATATGAAGGTTGATATGGAAGGTAAGGATTTTGTAAAGATAGAATTAGACCAGGTTTATGACAATTGGAGGTTCTTTTATCAATGAAGCCTTCCTTGGACAAAGCTCTCCATCAATTCAACAATGTTGACCCCTCCAAGGAACAAGACTCACCACATCCCATGTCCACCCAAACTTTGGAGCCACAGAACAATTTGGCAAAATAAACGCCGCATATTTGAGAAAATGAGAAGGAGTTCATTCAGCAAGTCCATGGCAAACTACTTTATTATGCAGAAGCAGTGGACCCAACATTTCGAACCCCCCTGAATGCGGTTGCTGCCCAACAATCCAATCTGATGGAGCTATCACACAAGAATGTCAAACAACTCCTTGATTATGCTGCCACATAAGATCCTCCAGTGCTTACCTATTATAAGAGTGACATGGTGCTGGCTCATTATAGTGATGTTAGCTACCTCAACAAGATGAATGGATGTAGCCAAGCTGGTGACCATCATTTCATGTCAGAGGACACACCAAACCCACTAAACAATGGTGTGATCTATAACACAGCAGAAATCATCAAACAAGTCATGTCTCTGCTTCAGATTCTGAGCTGAGCTCCCTCTATATCAATACCAGAAAGGGCTTCAATGAGAGACAAATATAAGAAGAGATGGGCCATCTGCAGCCCCCAATGCCAGTACAACAGATAATTCCATCACCAAATGCATCATCAACTCACACATCCAACAAGAGATAACAAAGCCATAGATATGCAGTTTAATTGGCTACAAGACTGTGGGGTTAATCAAAAGCAATTTTGATTCTACTGGAGGCCATGGCCATCAAACTATGGAGATTACTGGACCAATCATCACCCAACCACCCATTCCACAATGTTAAGCCAGAATATTTAACACCTTTCATGATGTTGCTAGAGCTAGCATGACAGAAGAAAGAGGCAAGAAGGGAGCCATGAAAGGATAAGATGTCAATACACACCTGTACTCAAGGGTGTGTTAGAATAGTTATGATTAGATATCAGTAGAGATACGTCTTGGTGATATAATTGCAAGTACATTTGAATATATCTTTGCACTTTTTACTTTTACATTTTGGAAAGTCAGAAGCCAGTCATGGAGTGTCTAGACATGGAAATGATTAGAATAGTTCATTGGTTGTTAACTTACTCATTTTATGCAATCAAACACACATTTGCCACTACCTATCAGATTACAATGAATCTTTCGAGACTTGTGTTAATTAATATCCAGTTAAATGGGAAATCTAGTTAAGGGTCCCAAGAAGTCTTTGTTGCAAGAAGATTGCAGGGGTTTTGAAATGTATCTTTTGACGCTTGATTAACTTAATTTCCGGTTTATATGTGAAATCTAGTAAAGGATCCCAAGAAGTCTTTGACTGCAATGAGAGCACAAGGAATCCTGTGAAGCCTTTGATCTTCAAGTAAGCCTTTCCCTCAGACTAGTTGCAGTAATAGTAGATTTCTTCTAAACTTGTGATGCCAGCTATTTGGAGTGCTTTTTACACTGGTGTCCCTTAAATGCAAGAATGTATTGAATGTGGCATGACCCTCTCATCAATACTGTATTGAATACCATTTCAATACAGACCATATAAAACAGATGCTGCATGGGATAAGGGTGCCAGACAAGTAAGTGAAGTGTGGGGTTGGATGATAGGGGTAAGTACGGAGTTCCAGGTTCCAGGGTTCAGGTCTCACACCAGGTAGGGTGTATATCCAGGTCTGCTCATAGGAAAATTTGTGCATTCCAAATCTTTTTGGAAAACATTCACCTTTCAAATTGTTAGGGCATAATGCATGGGGGAATAGGGTGTGTGGTCATTTTTACAAATTATGATACATGAAATTGTATTCAAAACAGCTTTTTAGGACACAACACAGTATTCAATAAATTATTTTGTATAGGGGCAAGGCTGTTTTGAATATATGGTGTAAAAAGTGCTTCAAAAATCAAAATCATCAATTTATTTACACTATGACTAAGCATCATCATAGGCCAGTGTCATCAGAAGGGTCATCAGTGTAGTCTTCACAGGTATGAAAAAGGTAGTCACCAGTTGTTATCAGGGCTGTCAACAGGTCTTCACTTCACAATTGTCATCAGGGTCATCGACAGGTTGTCACCAAGGGTTGACAGGGTCATTAACAGGCTTTTACCCGTCTTCACAAAAGTTGTGACATGTTTATGAAAGGTTGTCAAATCAGAAAGAATATTGGAAAAGTTGCCATGTGTCTTCATTTTGACAGTTCATCTCACCAACCTTGTCAATATCATAGGTGATGTTACGATTTTAGCCTGCACATCATAAGATGTATCTATGATTTTGCCAAATCTGGGATTGGATTTTATTATGTAAAAGTACATACCAACAATGCAATGGTTGCATGGATTAATTCAAAACCATAGGAGACTTCTATGATAATGTTGAATCACTTATTTTCCAAATGACTGTGCATTGCACCCTCCAACACCCCACTGCATACCCATAAAAATTGCACACAAGCAGCCACGTGACACACCATGATGTGTTTTACCTGACAAAGTATTGCTCACGAGAACACCACCATTAAACCACCTCCCCCCCCGCACGCAACAACCCAGTCAACATAACCCCAACAAATCTACACTCCCCAGACTGCATGTCATCCAACATGAGCAAAGGATACTCTCAGGGACTATTGCCACAAATATGTCCAAATGGGGCACAAGAACACCCTGCAAAACAGGCATCCTTTAGATACCTATCATCCCAAGTACCTGAAGAACATCATGGTACTCCCAGGGATCAAGGCCAAGACATCTGGCAATCCAGACCATGGCCAGCAGCAAGATCATGTCTTATATCACGACCAAGATAAACCATCGTACAATTCTACAGACAGTTACTGTAGAAAAACAAAATATCATTTTAATTGCATGAAAAACATGAGGACTAGCAGTTTGTAGTCTTCAGTTCAATCAACTCAATAGCTTATAAAAATAACTTTTAATTGTCTGAACAATCATTTACTATTCCAATTTCCTACAATTGAAAATTCGACTAAATATTTTCTCAGGTCACTATCATACAATAGCCAAACTCCACACATCAAGGCTCTCATGTTGACTGGCAGATTGTTGAGAAATTTAATGTTCATCATTCAGGGTACTATGATTGCTTCATGCTACCATCTCAATGGTTTAAACCTTTTTCTAGGTTCACAACTAGGATAAAAGCTACAAGCCACATCCTCTGTGAAGGATGTCCCCATAGGTCTGAAGTGGATTGAGTGTGAGCATCGCATCAGAGCAAGAATTCCCCTGTACGCTACATTCCCAAGCAGGATTCCATGCAGGATGCCCTCAAAAAGAGCACTTCAAGTTGACTCTTCCTCATATCTGAAATAAGCTAAAGGTGGCATTTTGGGTGTCCAGGACTCCTAAGCAGTTATTATTGCATGTAGGCACCACCAATCATGCATGCAATAGATGGGGCTTGATGAAAACTTCAAAGAGGCCAAAGTAGCTCTTGAATCCACAAATCTTGACCTAGATATCATGAAGTTGGATTATGGCTCGAAGAAGAAGGCCAAGGAACATAAGGAGAAACCCACTCTAAGTTCTGAGGCTACATCTACCCTCTTCTCCAATGAAGCCAGGCAGCCTTGGGATAAAATCATCAAGGTCCAAGTGACTTACTCTACTGGGATGTGCATTACACCACCAAGATGTGGAGCTCCTTCTGTGACTGCATCACATTTCACCTTCAACAGGAGTTCTAGTATGACATGGGTAAGACCCTAAGTATTACATCACAGATACACCAAAAAAGCCCAATTGGGTTCCAATTCATCAGTTTTTCTCCAAGTAGAACAGATTAATAGCTACCTCAAGAATGTCCCATGCTTGTACTACAGCCCAAAGGCAGACCAAGCTACAAAGAAGATATTGCTCGTTGACAACACCAACCTTGCAACTCACCTGTTACACATGTATTTAGCCAAGTGACATACTGAGTCCGGCTTGATAGAGAATTCCACTCCTGTCATTTTAGAGCCCTGTTGCTTCTGCTTGATAACATCAAGAATGATACCAAGCCTGATCATAAGCCCCCCTACATGATCAAAGCAAAAGTGGCTGAAGGGAAGTGCTAGATGGAATCAATTGACTATCTTGCATCCCCAAGAAGCCCAAGAAGGTGGGCTGGACTGATAAGCACCGCATGATATGCAAAAGCATGGGGACCATGCAAGAGCCACAACACAGGTGACTGTCACCATTTTAACATGAATGCCACTCCAATCAAAAGGTATGGGGGTGCAGCCAGACCCCAGCCCAAAGAAAAGAGACAAGATGATGTGATTTTTGTACAATCATTCGATTGGTGTTTAGGGAAGTACTCCTTACCACAACCAAGCAGTTGCACAAACACAAGGAATGTCATGCAAATGATTCAGACAGTGAAAATAACTTTTAGTTGAGGGTTGGATAGCACTAGGAAATTATATACCTGTAAGATAATTAAATTAAATGACTCAATTAAATGGTACACTTACCCTAGTCCAAGTAAAGCTATCCCACAAACTAAATTCGAACTAAACAAGAAAGTTAATTTCAGTGTCATGAAGAATAAAAATCAAAAAACACCTGTGATAAAAATATCAAGTCCCAATAATTAATTTTCATAAATTAAAGACACAGATGTAGAAAAATTGAAAAATCTAATGACAAAAATAAACATACTAATCAAAAATTCAGGACAATGCTGAAATTATGGCAAGAGAAATCTCAAAGAAATGTTGCAGCAAGAAAAATTTCATACACAAAGTGAACAACACAAAGGACTCTACAGATGCTTCCAGTGACATCTTAATTGTCAAAGTCCACAAAAAGGGTACAAGTTACAATGATGAAATGAATGCCAAGGACTGCCTAGGTGCTACAGCACTAATAGCCATCTTTTAACCAACAAGTGAAAGTCAATCTTTTAGAGCAAACAAACAACCTCTGAAAAGTCATCCCAGTAACAAAATCAAAGTCCTACGGGACTCAAGGTCTAATGGAGACCTTTTCTTACCAAAAGGAAACTGCAAACATTTTCCCTACTTGACTACGCAGTTGCAAAAGTCTTGGCATACATCAAATGGGAGCTTCCAGATAACTTGAAGGGGAAATCAGAGTTAAATTGATTATTCCGCAAGCTGAGAATTTTTCAAACCCAATATTTAGAATATGACACAAATGCCATGATCACACCAGGGTTTGACCTCATTCTTGGAAGAAATACCATGAAAGAGTTTGGAAATGTCTTAGGCTTTGGACAAAAGAAATAACACTAGATGAAATCTCACTGCCAATGAGAGACATCAACAATTTGATGGCATGAGCTCAAAATGAGAAATCTAGGACTATCAAATACAGCATCTATCAAGACATGTCCAAAGAACCTCAGAGCACACTTGACACCACCCAGTGCCTCATACAAATCTTTGATGCCAAATATGAAAAAGCAGATCTCAGGGCAATCCTGAACATGATTGCAAGCATCTGACTGCCCTAGATATATCATTATTACTGAAGCTCCTACATAAGACTTTGAGGAGCTGTTTGACAGGACACTATGTGACTGGGATTGCAAGCCGGCCTCCCTCCAATTGAAGGAAGGAGCACAGTCATATCATTGCTGGCCTTTTCAAATACCCAAAAGCACTCAGAAATTACTAAAAAGGAAATTCAAAGATTATGTGGTTTATGAGTATTACAATGGCAAACCAACTTTGAAAGGGCTTTGCTGACATTTATAAGACCAAAATAGGACAACACTGTAAGGGTTGCCAGCTATTTAACAGCTTAATAAACAGGTTGTGAGAAAACCATATCCAATACCCAAAATCAGTACTGTTCTGCAAGAATTAGAAGGCTTCACATACATCACTGCCCTTGATCTTTACATGGGCTACCTCTCAATTATCCAGATGTGTCCATAGTATGCACCATTATCTAGCACTCTTACCTATGACTACCAATGGATGATGCATGTTCTCCTGATATCTTCCAAGCTAAGATGTCTGAGCTAATTGCAACCCTTGAGTTCATGGTCTGACTTATTTTCATAGCACTGTACATTTGTCTGGCTGGTTGTTGTGTTGTTGTGAGGATTGTTTTTATGTGGGCTTGGAAAACAAAATACAATAAAGATAGTGGCCAGATATCAGAGTGTTACAGCATAAGAAGATGAATGTCAGGTCAAATTGCCCAATGGCACAAAAGCCTTAAAACATAAAAACACAACGACTTTCTTCATCCCCATTGGTGTGACATTTTCATTGAGCTGGTATATTGGACTGACTGGTTGTTGTGTTGTTGTGAGGATTGATTTTATGTCTGTGGGAGGCCATATGGAGAGATTACAAACTAATGCAATGTGCCATAAGGGGTGGCAGTAGAACTAGATATCTGGAAAGGTGGTGAGCCATGGCTGGTCCACAAACTACAAAACTCTCAGACATTTCATCTGGAGAGGCAGCTACCCAATTTTCAGCACACTGCAGACTGCACCCTTCAAGAACAAGTCCGCTGCATGGTTTCCCCACCCACGCAACAAATAAATAACCCCCAGCTTTGGTAGTATTTGATCATTGACAAGTACAGGGGCCAGAAGGGTTAGATGCAGGTGATGTTGAGGTAGACATGTGGACTATGCAAGAGAGAATAGAGAAGAAATAAATCAAGATGTCAGTCATTCAACAATCATCCAAACGGAAGTAGAGAACAGATCAAATATGGCTGCTTGTGGAGTAAACACTTGACCTGCATTATAAAGTTAGTTTGAAGGTAGGAAGAGAATACAGAAGAAACTTCAGCTATGTAGTAATAATTATTTGATTGATGACTGATTAACAACTGCAATCAATCAAATCAGAAAAACTAATAAAATAAATACAACAACCAACCAAATATTCGATTTCTCCATTACCATCCTTGCCAACACAAGCTGACACTCCAACAAATAAACAAGAGCCAATCTTTGCCTTGCCATTTCACAACATATTCATACATCATGCATTCACCAAGACACTTCTCCTGTCACAATCCCTACTGTGATGTTGCCTGATTTGACTGCTGCATCACATCATTCCTTCTTCCAACCACAACCACAATCTGCTGCACCAGCAACTAGCGCCAACATAACCCACTAATGAACAACAAAGTCTGTGTCCATGTTGATAGTTGCTTCTTGTGATAGAATGTTGTTCAAAAGAACCAGTGCAAAACATTCAATGAGGCAATTATATAGAGGGATGGATGAATCAGTTTAACGTTTCCTAAATCCATCTTTACTGCTCATCCCATTGCATTAGCCATCTCATAACAAATATGGCTTGGTAGAAATCTAGCCATATCTCAAAAATCACAGCAAATTGGTCCACACCAAGAAGTTGTATCATTGCAGGGGGTGTTGCAGTGGGGGCAGTGCTGGCAGATTGACAATAACTGATGTCATCTTGATGTCGAAGGTTTAGATGTGTGAAATTGTGGGGCATAAAAGCTGGTACATTATCAATGGTCACCATGCAGTTTCTATGAATGCTGAATGTTATGTGACATAATCCAACTTAAACTGGAAGTAATCATATACAACCAAAAGTTCTTCTTATGGATTTCTAATGCACCCAGGCATTCCTGTGCACTCTATCACATTCAGGGGGCATTCACGCTCACTCAAAGGTATGTACATGCACTCAATTGCATACAGTGGGTGTTTACCCTCACTCAAAGGCATTCACTTGCTCTAAATTGTGGTAAGGGGAATTGTCACTTACTCAAAGGTTTTCATGTGCACTCAATAAGGTTTAGAGGGTGTTCACACTCACTCACAGGCATTCAAGTACACTCAAGTAGTGTTCAAGGGGTGTTCAATTGTGTTCAATACTCAACAGCAGTCAGCTCTCAATTGCCTAATGGACATGTGTGAAATCATGACCAGGATTTATATATTTCTTCTACAACATTTCAGTTAGACATGTTTCAAATATCTATTGTGTGTTAAAGTTTTGCCAAAGGATAAGTGAGTAAACACAAAGTCAAACTTGAATAGAAAAAAGTGAGTTCTTGGTGTCAGCCAATTAGATTGGGGACAAAAAAGGAAAGAAATTGTAAATTACTGAAAATTACTATAAAAACCAGGTTATAAGCACCCACGGATGTCCAAAGATACATTTTGATTGTGCTTATACCGTGAGACAAGTTAGTTGTGATGAAAAAATGGTATCTTGATAATTTACCTCCATTTACTCTATTGTATGGTACCACGCATCACATAACATTACATCACATCACATCACCTGTAGGACGAAAAGCACTGAATGGTCGCTCAAAATGAAAGTCCACCTTCTTTAACACATTGAACTTCATCATCACTACAATCTCTGCAATGATGGAATGGCACTGGCTATCCAAAAGGAAAGGAACAATAAGAGAGAAGGAGCTTATCAAGTCCATTCATTAAGCATGAATGCGGCTTTTGCTTTGCTTCAAACAAGACTTTGTGATGCACGACTATGACAATGAGGGAAAGTCCAGTATATTTACTTTTCAGATTCTCCACATTGTTATGATAATATTTTCTACTACTGTTATTTTGTTTGAAGCCAAATGCTTCCACACAAGTTAGTACTCCATTAAAGACAAGAGGGAGTTCATTCAGGCCATCAATACCCTTGTGTCCGCATATTCTTGTGTTGGTTTGCCCCACATGTAATAAGCACATTTTAAGAAGATGGTTGATGCGTTGGCGAAAAGTTGAGTGTATATTCCATACAAAACGAATGGTTCAGCTTGCAAGTTTCATATGGGCCACACAAGTTTGCAGACAATCATCCAAGAGGATTTGGTTCATTATGTTAAGCAAGCAAGGTACAGCAGAATTCGGGTTAGTACCCATATGATCCATCAAGAGGCATCTTGCTTGCTCCCAACCTTCAGGGACAAATCATTTGTGGCCTAAAATGTGGCTGTTGGCCGCTTTGTCAAGAGGATGGGTTTGTCTCATTGTGCGGCTACTCACACAAAATAGAATTATAAGGAAATGCAAGAAGACAGAACTCATTTCATCAAATTTATGAGGACAAAAATCATTGGTCCATGTGATATCATCAACATGGATCAGACCCCTTTTTTGTATTAATTTCATTCAAACAAGACACTCAAAAAAGGACGTGAGTCCATCCATCTGCATACATCGACATCGGACATGATGAATGTCACTCTTGCTGTCACAATCAATCCTAGCAGGAGCATGTTGCCACCGTGCTCTTCTTCAAGGGGGCACAATACAGACATATTGCAACAAAAGAGTTCTCGACTTACCCTGTTGACAGACAAAACTTATGTCAACCAAAGCATTGATGCATGAGGATGCAATGAACTAGTGGATCAATCTGGTACTCATCCTGTGGAAGAACACGAAGGCACCTGGTGTCGTCCCTACTCTAATTCTAGATGTGTATTGCATACACATGATGGGGAACATTGTGAATTGCATTCAATTGCTTGGGATTGAGGTGATTCACATCCCAGCAGGATCTACCTACCTGTGTCAGCCTGTAGACATGGGAATGAACAAATCAATCAAGAAGGGCATGAGGGAAAATGGGAGGATTGGATGCTTGATGGAGAAGGGATTGCAAATGGTGTTGCTAAGGAGCCATCAAGAAAAAAGGTGGTGGAATGACTGTTGGGCATTTATAAAAACATTCCCAGAAAAATTGCAAGGAATGCATGGATGAAGAAGGTTTTCAAATGGTTTTAATTCATGTAGTAAAATAAATCATTATATCTTTGAAAAGACTCATTACTATGGAAACATAATTGCCGTTGAATTTAACAACTAATTAATACTTCATTAACATTCAAACTCAAGTCGCATAGGAAAGAACAACAGCATACACATATCGACAGTTGTGGTAGAAGAGATGGCTCATTGAGCAATTTTCCTGCGCCACTCTGAAGACATCAGTTAACTTTACTACGGCACCATCCAATCATTGATCATTATTCCCTGTCCTAAGCCGTTTTGTAGAAAAAAATACTTAAGTACTAGTTGCTAGGTGAA
>JALLPD010001098.1:0-13019 GCA_036940065.1 Cyclotella cf. meneghiniana
GATGGGAGCACCGGTTTCTCGATCCAAAGCATCACTCGCCCGAGAACCGCGAACCCAATCAACTCGGCATCTCTGCGGTCGACAGTGAATGATGCAGTCGCAATATCGACCGAATCCGATGCCAAGGCTGAAGCTGATGCCAGCGCCAAGTCCAGGACGCAGCGCATTATGGAGAAGACATCTTCCGCGGGCCAGTAAGTATTCTATTTTGTGTTGCGTTCATCTCATGTGTCAATATTCACACGCTCTAGACTACCTCGCTTCAACCCGCAATCGGACGCAATGACAGGACCGGAGGAGCCGGCGGAGCGTCCACCTACGCGGCCTTTCTCCGCACCGAAGAGAACTGGTCGCGCCTGAAAGCATCCAACGCGTTCACGTACGATACGACGAATTTAAATCCCATCCTAGACGGCATCCCTCCACCATCGGCGTTCGTGACGGATGACGGAGGAAAGGGCAATCCAAAATGCTGGGAGAAGCTTCGGGCGCAGTCTGAGGCTTATTCTCCTTTGGATTATGATGTGACAGTTTGTGGGGGCACGCTGGGAATTTTTATTGCATTGGCATTGCAACTGCAGGGTCATCGTGTGGCCGTTGTGGAAGCGGGGAAGTTGTTGGGTAGAGAGCAGGAGTGGAATATATCTATGAAGGAGCTTTTGGAATTGGTTGAACTGGGTGTTTTGACTATGCAGGATATTGACGAAGCCGTCAAGACAGAGTTTCCAGGATGCAGAGCAGGTTTCAAGAATAAAGAAGGTGAGGTACTTTTCCGTCGAAAGTCGATGGCATAATACATGTTGAAATCCAAAGAGTGGATTCTGATACGACACTTCTTCAACTCAAAGTCTCACCATTGCAAGGTGGATACTTTGATAATGGTATCGGATATGAATGCTTCATACCAAGCGTGCTTAACCTAGGAGTGGCACCCGCCGTACTCATAGAAAACGTCGCACGCCGATTCAAATCCATGGGCGGCACCGTCTTGGAAGGGTTGCCGTTGAAGGGTGTTGTCGTGTCAGAGTCGCTCGGTGCAGCTCTCGATTTTGGAAGCGAGAAAGATCCCATTACAACTCGCTTGGTCTTGGATTGCATGGGAAATGCGTCGCCAATTACTCGACAGCAACGATACGGACTCAAGCCTGATGGGGTCTGCGCTGTTGTTGGTTCATGCGCCAGTGGATACGACAAAGAGACAAACCTGGTTGGAGACATTATCTATACAAACACAGAAATAACAGACAAGGACATGAATGGCAAACTTCAGTACTTTTGGGAGGCATTCCCTGTTGGCATCGGCAGGAATGGAAAGGAACCTGGAACAAGTGACATGAAAACAACTTACATGTTTACCTACATGGATGCATCCGAAGATCGTCCATCGTTAGCCTCCCTGATGGATGATTACTGGAATTTGCTGCCAATCTACCAGCCGTCCATTAAGGATCCAGAAACCGATTTAGATGTGCACAGAGTTTTGTTTGCATACTTTCCGACATATAAGGATTCACCAGTAAAGCCGCAATGGTCACGAGTCTTGGCAGTCGGCGATGCTTCTGGTATTCAGTCACCCTTGAGCTTTGGCGGGTTCGGTGCCCTCACTCGTCATCTGGGTAGGATATCCTCTGCTCTCAAAGAAGCACTAGAAAATGATATGCTACACAAATCTGACTTGGCAGAGATTAATGCTTACACTCCGAATTTAAGCGCGGCGTGGATGTTTCAGAAAGCCATGTCAGTGAGGATGGGCAGAGACGTTGATTCAAGATTTGTCAACAGATTGTTGGCAACAAACTTCCAGATTATGAATGATATGGGGCCCACTACAATGATGCCATTTCTTCAAGATGTGGTCAGAATTGATGGTAAGCAATATTGTGATCGGCAAAAATTCAATAGCCCTCTTTTCACTCATTGCGGATGCTACTTTCACGTCGCCGTTACATCAGGACTTCTTGGATCCCTGGCCCGCAGCTTCGCAGCAGATCCGACCTTCATGCCACAAATAGTCGCTCATGTTGGCATCCCTACTCTTGTTGAATGGCTCGGTCACGTGGGGATGATAGCTGTGTATAACTCACTGCACGCTTGCGCTCCTGCTATTAAGCCCTTTGTGGATAAGCTTGAAAATCCTAAGCATAGATTCTTGTGGAGACGCAGAATGGAAGCGTGGAAGTATGGTAGTGGCAATGACTACGTTTTTGATGAAGAGGAGTAGTGTGTTGCGTGTGCAGTGCATGAAAAATTCATCAACGTTTAAATTCTTGAACTCTTAATTAGTATCATGAATAACTTATCAACAATGAAATGTTTATTTACAACTCTGCAGCAATACTTTCTTTCATCCCACTCATTCTCCCTCCAGCATCCTCATATATATTATATTCCACATCAACGGTCTTGCTACCTCCGTCTGCCATCAATTCTGCCAATAGCTCTGCTTCAAAATCAGCCTCTTCGTTCCCCAGTCCTTCCTCACTGAGCCATCGCTCTGCATCCAGGGCAGCTGCCGCTCCACTTCCCGCACTTGTAATCGCTTGTCGATAGACACTGTCAGCGACGTCTCCACAAGCAAAGATTCCTGGAACAGATGTGCGAGTACTTCCGTCTTTAACGAGAACGTATCCTGGATGTTTGGGGTTAAATTCGACAACGCCATCTAGAAACTGTGTCGCGGGTGTGTGTCCGATGGCAACAAAGACAGCTTCGGCGTCTAATTCAGTTACTTCCCCGGTGAAGACATTTTTGACGATGGCACCGCTTACTACCTTAATAACCGGAGCATCGAGATCCACATCTTCACTGTGGTCGTTTCCTTCGGCAGCCTCCAGTGGTTTTCCAAGTACTTCTGTCAACACAGTGTTCCATCGAATGGAGATGGAGGGATGCTCCATGACGCGTTGTGCGAGGACTTTGGATGCACGGAAGGTATCTCTTCGATGAATGACAGTAACCGACTGTCCGTGTCATTGAACGGTAGTGAAACAGAAACCAGCGTTGAGGATTTGCAAGGATTCTATTTTTTCGCAGTGGCAAACACACTTGTTGAGCTGATGCAACATTCAATGGGTTTGATAACTTACCGCACTAGTTCTCGCCAAAACAAGGGCATCCTCCATAGCCGTATCTCCACCCCCCACAACAATGACATGCTTCCCTCGATACATATGTCCATCGCACGTGGCACAACTGCTCACTCCACCCCCTCTCATCTCATATTCTCCCTTGACATTCAACCAATTGCTCTCCGCTCCAGTCGCCACAATGACAGCGTGAGTTTCAATAGTGCTGGAATTAGTCTTCACTTTGAAAGGTCTCGAAGAGGCATCGATACCAATGACAGTCTCCGCCTCAAAAGTTGCTCCAAACTCAATCGCCTGTTGTCTCATCAACGAAACTACTGCCGGACCCGTCACATTGAACAACCCTGGGTAATTCTCTACATCAACACCTTTTCCTTGCAATTGTCCTCCCATAGGAGGTGCGACAACCACCGGTTTCAATCCTGCTCGCGCTGCATAAATAGCAGCACTCAAACCTGCGGGTCCTCCGCCGATAATGGTGACTCGTTCGGGGAACGGGCTAGGAGTCCATGAGTGGTCTTCTTCGGCTTCGTCGTCGTCTTCTTGCTCGACTTCGGCATCGCGTTCGGCATCGATTCGTTTTTCAAGTTCGGCCAAGAGTTCGTCTTTGGTGGCTAAGTGGAGGTTCGGCGAGTCATTTCTTCCTGTTTTTTGTTTTGGCTTGGTCCCTTCCGAAGTTTTGGATCCCTCGGCCTTGTCTTCTTTCGGTGTCTCCGGCTGAAATCTCAACTCCGTCTTGGGTCCATCGCCGTATTTCTTCTTCAAACTCTTGACCAAATTCCTCGCGGCACTGCCCACACATAGTTTCTCTGGATTTCCTTCCTTGAGCATGTCGCTGCACTTTTTGTAAACCTTGTCCACATCTTGGGCGGATTTGGTGGCGTCCTTCTCTGCGTAATAACCGGCCAAACTGTCCCTGGTCAACATGAAATTCTCAAACTGCGCCCTCTGAATGACATCCTGCGTGAATTGCCTCAACTGCGCCTCGCCAGCTCCACTGAATTCATTGACCTTCTTCCCATTCAAAAAGAATTTGAAAGTGGGCAAACTCCTGACTCCGTAACGACTGCTCAACTCGTACATGGCGTTCGTGTCGACCTTAACAAAGACAGCCTTGCCTTCCACCTCTTTGGCCAGCTTTTTGAAAATTGGCGCGATCATTCGACAGGGCCCGCAGCCGTCACTGTAGAAGTCGACCACGACGGGCAGGCCGGTGACGGTGGCGTGTTTCGAGAGAAGACGATCGAATTCGTGGGTGGAGCGGATGTGTCGGACTATGGGGCGACCCAGGACCGACAGGGGAGCGAGAAGGAGGAGGGCCAAGAGGCGAGCTGGGGATGACATGGCGTGGAAGAGAGGTTCGATGCAAGTCACACAAGACGTCGTTGGATGGGTCCCTGTAGGCAAGTTGGAAAGTGGAAAAAATGACCGGACGACGACGAGCGAGGTTGGTTGGTGCCTTTATCGCGACTTATTTTTTTTTAGAAAAGAAGTACCATACCATACCATATATGCCGTAATTCACGCACACAGTGCATACGGGTAAATGCCATGTCGTATAGTAGTTATTAGACACGTGGAAATAAGTCATGTCACATCTCAACGGGGGTGTTGACTGTTGTTGACCGTGCAACTTATATTATCGTACCTCTAGAGTGTATTTTGTCTGTGTATTGTATCGTACATTTGTTGGTACCGTAGACATGGTATGGTATGGTATGGTATGGTACAATACGATAATCATATTATGTAGTCTTGGCAAGGTCTTGGAAAAATGAATTGAACAATATTTTTATATTTCCTGGAACTCTGCCCCGCAAATAAAACATGCTGTCTCTAAAAAAAATGACAGGGCTTTGTGTGCGTGCACATTATTTCCTCACAGTTTCTCACCTCCCTGGGACACCCACAACGTCCTGTAATCATGACATTCACCACAAGCCGCGACTCCAATGGCACTATCTTTGTAACGCCAAGAAATGAAGCTGACCAGAGCGCAACGATAGTGCTGTGCCATGGATTAGGGGATACTGCTCAAGGATGGGAAGACGTCGCAGAAGTATGTCGTGAGCATTGTCATTGAATCTTGTATGTTTGGTTTGAGAACTAGTGCGGGTGGTCCATTTGCCGTAGGTTCTTCAGTCCGATCAATCAAACTAGTGGATCCACTCTAATCGTCATTACGTTGCGTCTTTCCTCCTGGCCATCGAATCACCATTAATGTCAGAATCTTGCATCCAAACTTCCATACGTCAAATTCATCCTACCCACTGCCAAAATGCGAAAGGTCACAATGAACATGGGCATGGCAATGCCCGCCTGGTACGATATCGTAGGCCTCGACAAACGATCCAACGAAATTTGCCCCGGCATCGATGAATCACAAACACGAATTCTCGACATACTCAAATCAGAGCACGAATTGGGCATACCCTACAACCGAATGGTTCTCGCAGGATTTTCTCAGGGGGCAGCCCTGAGTTTGTACACGGGCATGCAATTGCCACCGGAGGCGGGTCCATTGGCTGGAATCGTCATGATGAGCGGGTACTTGCCCCATGCGAGTGGCTTTCGTATCACGCCGGGATCGGAGGACACTCCCATCTTTCATGCGCATGGAGCGGTGGATCCGTTGGTGCAAATTACTGCGGCGAAAGAAAGTCAATCTCTCGTTAATGAAAAGGGAGCAAAGAATTACAAGTTGAAAATTTACGATGGGCTGGCTCACTCTGCCAACCCCCAAGAAGTTGCCGATGTCCTGGCGTTTTTGCAAAAGTGTTTGCCGCCAAACGATGAATGCAAAATTAAATTGAAGGATCCGTCGGAAATGT
Source organism: Cyclotella cf. meneghiniana (assembly GCA_036940065.1). Classification (NCBI taxonomy): domain Eukaryota; phylum Bacillariophyta; class Thalassiosirophyceae; order Thalassiosirales; family Thalassiosiraceae; genus Cyclotella; species Cyclotella cf. meneghiniana. Next base: position 5,918 of record JALLPD010001098.1, read on the forward strand.
CCATCAAAGAGTTAAAGGCCGCCATTCAAAAGGCTGGAATTGGAAGTAAGGCAGTGGGGTTGATGGAAAAATCGGAGTTTGTTGCATTGCTGAAGAATTACAGGGCTGGTAAGTTGTGAGCGAGTGGGGCGTGTAGGTGTACAAATTTGGTGTTGATATCCGAAATCTTGGCATAAGCAAAGATTGTAGTAAAAAGTTAATCAGGTAGTTTAGCAGATTGAGCGCACATTTTTTATTATGTCCAATAATTTTACACAAACTAACATCACGAGCAAAGCCAGCATCATTGTTGATACCATAGTAAGGTACGCTGCGCCGTAAACATCTTGGTTGTAACATCTCTCACTCGGTTGCAGGGGGGAATACACACATCAAGGCACAATATCTTGATTCCTTCCCCTGCTCACGTTTGTCGTCTGGTTGCGACCAAGTCCACCACTTGAACGCAGGCATACCGGATCCATCCATATTGTACGATCCGTCCGGTGGGTTGGTATTAGGAACGGAATCGTTTGGTAGGTTTGCAGTTTCTGCGGGAGGTTTCTTCGGATTCTCTGCTTGGTTATTTGGCATCGAAGCGATTTGCGTCACTGTCGAAAGGGAGTCATTCGGTGGGATATCAATATCGGAGGAATCTTCTGGGGAGCGATCTTTTACACTTGCAGCTTCCTCAGGCGCAGTATTAGACCACGGATTATCATCAACCCCGGATGTACTCCTACGCAATACTTGTCTATTGTCGTTGTTGAAACTTGATGGAGGCTGCTGCTGGTTTGGGGGAGGCGACCTTGGAAGCACATGACTCAAATTCGATTGCCGAGATCTATGAGTCGTGGAATGGTACGAAAAAGCAGAGGTCTCAGAAGCAATAGATGCATTATCATTTTCGCTTGTAGCAGTTGGCATGCCGATTCGTTGGCTAGACTTAGAGCGCCGATATAAAACAGAAGGAACTGGTGGTTCTCTTTCGTTTGTTTGGAGACTTCGCTCCGGATTTGGATCCTCAGGTGACATTGGATGTCTCATCATAGTAGAGAAGTTGTCGCCACGTTCTTCCTCTGCCGCGAAGGCCGTTTTCTTCTTAAGCCGAAATAGCTTTGTAACCAATCGAGTTTTCTTTGATACAAGCGTTGTCACGTTCACTGTAGACGCATTGGTGCGTGTCGGTTTCTTTGGGCGTGAGAGCGAAAATCTTTTTCCTCTAGGTTGCTCTTCGACATACCCATCTAGTGCCGCCGTACTACGCACTCCTTCCGAATACACAGATAGCCCGCTGTGTGAACGTGCAATAGATGGAATTGTCTGTTGTCCCAGGGAGAAACCATGAGGCCGGACCCCTATCTGTGCTCTTGGCTGAAGATCATGTGTCTGCTGATTCTGCCGCGGCTTTGGTGGTGGTCTTTGCGGTCTTTGTTGCTGTTCTTGCTGGTGTCGTTGTTGCGGTGGAGGCTTTGCCGCAAACATTTGACTACTGGCAGTCTTTTGTTTCGAACGAGCAAGTAGACCTATCGCAGAGTTTGAACCATGGGATTGAACACCAGAAACCCCCGATGGAGTGGTTATTGAGTCGTCCGTCGGGGACGATACCCTCCGTTCTCCTCGTACATTCGTCCGTTTGGCAGACTGAGAGGAAAAGACTGAATTCGAAGCAGATTGTATCACGGGCTCGTTCATTTTTTGTTCCTTCTTGACTTGTTCTCTCGTGTTCTTGGTCGGTTTGGGAGATTGCACATGATTAATCGCATTTCCATTTGATGATACTGATACATTGCTGGTATATTTTGGTTGTCTTAGAATTGATGGAGATGTAGTTCTCGTTCGGATCTGTATAGGTTCCATCTTCTCCTTGCTTGCAGTTGTAACTACTCTATATCCAACAGATGACACAGACGTATCATCACTTTGCATTCGACGAAGCGGAGTTGTTCTGGCAACGGGACTTCTATTCGATTCACCAGAACTCAAAAAGTCTTCATCGAAAGAGACTCCACGACGTGGAGGCTCTTTGTTGTAATCGCGATTGTCGTTTAAAGGTTGATCATACTCCAAGCCGATATCAGTCGGATCGTCATCAAAATCTTGCGAAACTGCACAGAGCATTTCGTGGTCGTCGTCATCGAAGTCTCTCGACATTGAAGTTATCATGTGATGTTCTTGTAGATCTTGTTCATCGTCAGGACCTTCTAAATCTAAACTGTCTTTGGTCAAAATTTCATCGCTTACTGCTGCATCTTTGATGAGACATGCGCCATTGTTGACATGGTATTGCAGGTCACAATCTCGATTGGCATTCACATCCGGTTCTTCGTCGTATGGTTCCACATTATCGTCAACCGCATTGTCTGCAGCATCAAACTTCTCACTCTCTTCGCTCAAGGAGTTTTGCAAGGCAGAAACATCGTTCTCAAGTCCAGCGTAATATTCGTCATCATCGTAATTTTCCACTGGATTCTGTTTCGGCTTGTCCATGGAATAATAATCCTCTTCTCCTTCTTGATACAATTCCCCCCTCCTCTCCATCTCTGCGTACACATCGTTCTCAAAATCTGTTCTACTAGCACTCCCATCGCTCTCTAGACTGAAAGTCCTATTGACACGAGTGCAACTTCGATTATCGGTCTCCGTCGTAGATGCGGAATGATTGCTATGATTGCTCGCAGATTGCGCAATTTCTGGATGCCAATCTTCGCCTTCTCGATCATTTCTGTCGTCGCCGAAGTCGGGAGTGAGGATCCAATTGGGATCTAGGACGAGTTCGAGTCGTTCGGATCCCGATTTGGGCGCCTTGACTTTGATAATCTTTTCGTGTTTGAACCGCATGTTTGCGTTTGTGGATAGATCGATGCCGGCCACCTACAACGATCCCGGCGGCTGGGGTTCTCTATTGGCCGAACATGTTGGAGATTGATATAGCAGACCAATGATGGGAAATAATTAGAAGTGGTCGGTGGGTGGATCGACGTGATGTTGCGCTCATGTCGGACCTGGTCATGAGCACAAAGTATGCCTGGTATGGCATGGTCATACCTTTTTGCACAATGCTACACTTACCGACTCGCCTAATGGAGTCAGGTATCCTAACGTTGAAAGGTATCATTGATATACGTGAGCGAACGTAACGAAGCATATCACTTAAGCCATCTTCGCCACTGTAAGTACTAAAAAAATGTGACATTCTCAAGATTGGTTGTCACTGCACAATGACATTGAAATGGTGCCAATCTCTGGGAGTTGTGATATATATTATTATTTGAACGAGCGATCAACGCACAACGACAACGGATACCTGCCCATCTCCTTCGCTCACAGCCTATCACAGCGACACTCCGCCCGATCTCCCTCCAGCTCCCTCCAATCCTTCAATCTCATAAATCACTTGCAGCCACTTGCAGCCTGCATGTAAATTCTACAATACATGCACCGCTTCCTTGACCGCATCACAATCACAGCGTGCCCACGAAGTTCTCACTGATCGCCCGAGTTCCTCACATCATCCATCTGGTGCACCGAAGCAGATGTTGACAATGACGATCCCCGACGGCTTCCAGCTCTGCCCCAGGGGCGTCTCGTGTCCCTCCTGCAAATCGCCCCTGATCAAAAAGATGCCCAGCGAAGTAACCGTGACGGAAACCAAGGCCGCAGACGTCCAAGCCGGAGGCTCCGCCGAAGGCTCCACCACCTTCGAGATTACGCCCACCTTCGACTACGCCGCGCTTCACAATAGCCTCGAGTCGGCTCGCTGCGCCAATCTCCTTCTGCAAGCCATGTCCTTCGATGCCGCCACTCGCGAGAAGGAGCACCCCGAAGCCGACGACGAAGGACCCGCCCCGGTATCCGGAGTGTCCTACTGCCCCGAATGCAAAGTGCACGTCATCACCGAGCCGGCAGAGCTCACCACACTCTTTGACAAGGTGGCCACCGACGGAGACGAGACGACCATCGAAGAAATACTCCGCGGAAAGCTTTACGTATGCGTCAGCGAAGACGACGTCACCAGTCTCGCCAATCGCAAGGAACAAGTCGAGCCGGCCTGCTCCTACGACATCATCACACCCACGGGAAGCGATTTGCCCGTTCGCGCCATGGACTTTGACTACGAGTACCGTCACGGAATCGCCACCAAGGCCATGGGAAGGAGGATTACCAAGGGATACGCTCTCTTGGAAGAACTCTGTGCCAGTTGCGAAATGCCACTGATGCAGCCTCCGAATTCGACGAACAAGGAATGCGTCGTATGTCCAAAGTTGGAAAAGATGTTGACCAAGTTTACTTCCTCCGAGGGGCTGCCCAAGTTCAAGTTGGAATCCAATCCCACCGAAGACAGTCTCTTTGAAATCGACGAGGATGATCCAGTTTCTATCATTATCGCCGAGGCCAGGAGAGCCATCAAGGCATCTGCGGCAAATGCCGACAGCAGCGAACACCTTAGTGCAAGGTCCAAGGTGGAAGAGGCCAAACAGTTTCTCTCCTCCAAACGCAGAGCCGATCCCGATGAGCAGTCTCATGCCAAATCCAAAGACACTCAACCATTGACACCCGATCCCTCCCACACCGAGCATGCCTCCGCCATGCCCGTGGACTGGGAACAGCTCCTCGTCAACGGACGATCTCTCTTCTCCGAACGTCTTCGACAGGGATGGGTCCTCTCCACCGAAAATTGCTCGGGGAAGAATTGCAAAAACACCCCCCTCATGAGCAAAGAAGGAGAGCCCCACGTATGCACCGTGTGCGGCGGATGCGGCAACGGGTTGGACGGAGCCTACGCCGTCGAACGGAACGATGGACCCGTGATCGTGCAATGGGATGATTTGGTGACGAACGGCCGCGCCATATTGGCGGAACGTCTCAAGCAGGGATGGGTCATGAGTTCCGAGAACTGCCACGGTGTTAATTGTAAGGGTACTCCGTTGACGCAGTACGAGGGCGGGCCCCTTTCGTGCGTCGTGTGCGGTGGGAGCGGGTCTGGGTTTGATGGGGCTTATGCCTTTTCCAAGAGTGATGAAGTTCTTGAGGCGGAACGGGCCTTGGTTTCGCTCGAGATTAGTTACTTGATGAGTCTGGGATGGACGCTGAGGGATTCGCTGTGCGAAAAGTGTCAAATGCCGTTGGTGGCGGAGCACATGGATTCCGAGGATGTGTGTATCCTCTGTGGAAAGAATCCATTGAATTCGTTGATGAATGGAGCGCCAATGATGGGAACTAACCCTCCGTGCTTTGATGACAATGCCAATGAGGCCGGACAGAGGCTGATGCTTGGATGGACGTTGGGTGAGGCCTCGCCCCTCTGCGCAACTTGCGGTGGTATTCAAATGATCCCGCCGAATTCCACGGAGTGCGGGTGTATCAATCGAGCCTGTCCCAAAGTTCTCCCGGCAGCGCTTGCCTCTACCCCAGGATGCCATCTTCCTGTATACGAAAATACCGTACAACCACAGGCAAATCAGCGATCCAATTCAGAAGTCCTCAAGAACATTGGCAACAAAATCTCCGACAAACTCAGCATCTCAAGCTTACTCAAAGATGGCCTCGTACCACTCATGGTATGTGGCGCTCCCGACTATACTGATGACCAATCCGCTCTCTCGGACGATATGAGCTTGGTGCGCTCCGCCACAAGCAATGCCCTCAGTGCCATCCTGGCGCGTCTCGATCAGGCCAAGTATCAATTAGAAGTGCTTCGAGAGGATGGACAGTATACCACAGAGGAAGCAGTTATGAAACAAGCAGAGGTTGCAATGTTAATTGAAAAATTGGCGAATGCCGCAGTGGCAATGAAACAGATGGAGGAAATCGATGCGCGTGAGCCGCCTCTGTCAGTGTAAATTCAGTTTGTAAAGTTTTTGGGGTGTGGAATTCCCAGTATAGTTGGCATTGTGGAGTTTTTGTGAGAAAGACTTGTTTGGACCGCCAAATGGATTATTTTGTACAGAACAATATTATATATAATGCCCAGCTTTTGGTCTTAAAATAATTTGAGGCATCTCTTTTAAAATGCATCCCTTGGTACGCACTGTCATGTGGTTTAGATAAACCACCAGACCATAAGATACGATGGTGATTCACTTATGAACTCACCCTGATCGATAAAACCCCTGCATTACTAGGTTCCGAGTCTCGACAACACGTCCCTGTGTGTTGCTCTCTTGGATGCTTGATGGTTGTAGGGCGATTGAAGTTACCAAAAGTCACAAAACAAAGCGTGCACATGGTGGAGGGATAGACAGCATGGATGGGCAGGGGGTGAGGTGGGCAGGTGACTGGATGGAAGCAGGATTTTACATTTTTTAAATCAGTCGCAGAAAAAAATTATCTCTCACCATAATAATGACTATGACGTTCATAGGAGCTCCTATGCCAACAATCCCTTCATCAGCCTTGTATCAGTGTCATTTTTGGTGCCCCTATCCCTCCTAACACCTCAACAAATGACACATCCTCCTCCGTCTTGGGCCATCCTTCACATTCTCGTAACCACATCCTTTCATGGCTACATAGAACAACCTTTTACAGTCATGACTGATTGAATACAACCCCTGGAGTAGTAAGCATCTGTTAACCCTTTGCTGTCATTGCAGCATAACTAGTCATCTTCTTTGCTGTCGTCACATGAGCAGAAATGGCACCTTCTCTGTTTTATTATATCTCTGCAATACCCAGGCATTTCTCCTCAAACATGTGGATATGCCATCTCCTAGTCCTCCTGCCATCTCTCTCTCTCTTGTGGGCACTCTATGGACATTCCTTAATGGACACTGAAGTCTACCCTGCTTCCTAAGCCACCGATGAACAATAGCTGAGTTTTGAATTCAATTTTTTGGTTCTTTTCCAAAAAATCAGTAATCAGAATATGTTACTGTGACAGTCGAGAATTCAAGGTCTCATTACCAAAACCAAAAAATCTGTCATCTAGGAATAACCTCTGTGACATCATATTACTGTCTCTCCTGCTCCCTGACCAGTACAGAAATATGATAGCTCTCGTTGCAGTTATCAGTGATCTGATAGTGATCTGATAGTGATCTGATAGTGATCTGATAGTGATCTGACAGTGATCTGACAGTGATCTGACAGTGATCTGACAGTGATCTGACAGTGATCTGAC
>JALLPD010001099.1:0-13027 GCA_036940065.1 Cyclotella cf. meneghiniana
CTGGTATATAGCAGTCATTTCCAATATACCAGGCGTATACTCCTGTTTACCGATCGTAGTGAACGAATTCTCCAACAGAAAACCCGCCTCAGGAAACAGCCAAAAGCACCAACTGAAGAAGTTATCAATGATGAAGTCTCCCTATTGGAAGCGCTCATGCCGATCACTTACACTCAAGCAGACCTCACATAAATTGTTCACAACTGCATGGACCTTGGCATTGACCAGCAGTCTGCTCTTCTCCAAATCCTACACAAGCACGAAAATACCTATTCCTCTACAAACATGGAAATTGGAAGGGACACCCTCTGGCAATCGAAGTCATGGAAGGAGCCACCCCAGTTTGGTCCAAACCATACCTGGTCCCACTAAAAACCACAACGTGCTCAAAAACAAAGTCTACCACCAATGCCGAATGGGAGCTCTGCAAGAGCTCACAGCAGGCAAGATCAAGGAGCGTGAATGGGCCTCCCCATGTTTTGGAGTCCCCAAGAAAAACAATACCATCCGACTGGTCATCGGCTTCCGCCAGCTCAACTGAGTCCCGAAGCGCAAATAATATCCACGCCCAACAATCGACAAGATGTTTCAAAACATTTGAGGCTCCACTTTTGCATCAGTCATCAATCTCAATATGGGATATCTGTCAATCCCACTTACCAAACCCACACAGAAACTTCTCACCATTGTGACCACATTCGGATTCTTCGAATGTTGCATACTCCCAGTGGGCATCAAGCCAGCGACAGATATGTTTCAATCACGAATGGTTAGCATCTTCCAGCCAATGAAGCAAAACAGGCCAAACCCCTACATCGACGTCATTTTTCATGGAAAAGGGAATGATTTCAGCGAGCACCTTGCCATTCTTGATGAAATCCTTGCCTGTCTTGAGCAAGCCGGAATGCAGGTTAACCTCAAGAAGAGCGATCTCTGTGCCAAGACAGTAGAATTTCTTGGATTCTCTCTCACACAGACAGGACACCGACCAACTCGCAAATGCAACAAAGCCATCCTAAAAATTGCAAAACCTCACAACATCAAGAAGGTCCGGGGGTTCCTCAGAACAATGAACTTCATCACGAACCACATCCCCAACCGGGCAGAAATTCTGCAGCCAATTACCAAGCTGACCAAGAACAGAGTGCCTTTCATCTGGGGGAGAGACAAGCCACAGCCTTCATCAAGATAAAGGCGGCCATCTCCAATGTCATCTTGTGCATGCACCCTGACCCAAACAAACACTTCATCATCTATCCTGATGCCTCCCAAAAATATGCGATGGGAGCAATGTTGGCACAAGTCGTGGATGGTACCAAAGTCATCATCAGCACCTTCTCATGCAAAATCAATGATGCACAGTTGAAATACACTGTTGGAGAGCAAGAACTCCTAGTAGCCCATGAAGCCTGTCGCTTTTTTCATGACATAATCTATGGATGCAACATCATCATTTGCTGCGACCATCAAATTATTACACGTGCAGAAACAAAGCACACCAATCTTTGCATCCCACGTCAACACATCGCTCTCAACCAAGACTATGGTGCGACATTTGAACACCTTGCCGGTGAACTCAATGCTGGCATGGATGGTCTCAGTTGCCTTGAAATGCTCGACGAAGTTCCCAAGGACATTGTCCATGACATCTACGCCATTGACGAACTTGATTGCAATGCGAATGAGGACTTCCTGCTAGCAATGATGATTCTCAAGTCAGAGCAAGACGAGGATGAAAAGCTCCAGGAACTACTCCAGCAAACATGCGTTGCACACGAATACAAAGTCGGCAACAAAGTCTCATTGTACAGAAGAAATACGAGTGCCAAATCAAAGCCAAGCTTTCTTCTCCTACTGAAGGACCATTCACCATCACCAGAGTATACACTAACGGTAACGTACGCATCAATCGTGACACATATGAAGAAGACATCTCTATCCGCCGCCTATGTCCCTACTATGACCAGGTGTAACTCCATCAACTGCAACGGACAAGCAATGGCACAAGTTGCAAGCTCCTTGTCTCATGGGGGAGAATATCCTATGCAGTGTCCAAGCCTCAGGCACCTATGACGCCTACTACCTTTTTCCACATTCTTCTACTTTTAGAAAGTCTAAGTTTTTCTTTTAACACACCAATGACGATCTATTTTCAAATCACAATGACAGAACTGATCGATTATAAGTAGTCATAATTTTCTTTAAGTTATCATCAACACTCGAACTTCTTCAACATCCAGTCTAGTCGAAAGAGAATAGGACAGCAACAAGAGCAAAGCCACCGGCTGTATTGTGATTGCAAAAGAAGACGAGGTAGTACGGGAGAAGCTTAAAACAAGGGACAAGCGCATAGCAGAAGCCGAACTCCAGAACTTACAGGAACCGCTCATGGCACAGGCAATCTACTAAAAATTTGCAAGAAGAAGATGCGCAGGCGAAGAAAATGATAAAGAGCAGGGTGCTTGCCCCGACTAAATAGAACAGGAATCATCCGATGCGTCCACGGTGACATTTCTGGATCAAATATTGACCATGATATTAGAATCGCTGTCCACAAAGTTTACGGAGCAAAATGCAAGGAGGATCATTATGTATTTATGAAAAGGGCACACTTGATTGCTAGCAAGATGGGTTGTATAATGCTTCATCAACAGCAAAGTTGACGGCCATGTGTAATATCACTGAAGACCGAGATGAAGTAGACTGGGACGCTTCAAGACCATGACAAATACGCAAATAAATAAAAATCTTCGAGAAAACCAAAAAAATGACTTGTCTTATTCCGACAATACTCAACACATCACACCAATATTATGTCAGCAGCATTAAAACTTAACATTTGTTACCTTGATTCAATGAGAATAACTTCAGTTCGACACAATCCAAGAGTTATGTTTTGCTCCTCATTGTCTTTCTCACATCATCGATTAATCGCTCAGCGCCTTCGCCATCATTGCAGACAAGCCTCCACCTATGAGATCTTTTCAGTTTGTTGAAGGGGAGAATGACAAGTGTAATCATTCTCGGGTCTTCATTTGCTGCACGGATCTCAGTAACACGGTTTAAATTAGCAGAGTCGATGACAGCTAAAGAAATATCGCCCAATCTCTTGGTACTTTCGTCGGGAGTGCTACCATCTCCATTGTAGGTTTCGTCAAGGAGATAAATAGTCGAGTCAGTAAGCACGAAAGACCTTCTTGCGGCAGCTCTGTCGCCTCGTTTCCAGCATTGATGTAGAATCTGGTAATGGATGACAACTTCATCAGTTCTTGCGCCTAATGAGTCTAAAAAGGCCTTGTCGTCGTTCTCGATCAGAATTGCATTCTGCTGTCCCGAGTTTAGTTGGACGTCATTGACGCGAGATTGCAACTTTTGCAGCAATGATATTGTTTGGAGTTTGTTGCATGTCAAAAGAACATAAGAATACTCCAATGACAAACCGCTCGCATTGCTTATAGAAAAATGAAGTAGCAGTCGCTGGAACTGAAAACCAATTGTGATCCGTACAAGGCATTCTAACGAGTGTCTGATGAGGGCGTGCGCCCAATAGGCATCGCCAAATGTAGCACCTGAAGGAATTTTTGATGGAAACGCCCTTTTTACATTTGTTGGTGTAATCGGGTTGAGAGTAACATCATCATCCACAATAAAATAAATTGCTGAGCTGGAAAGGCATACTACGACCTTTCTACTTTCGCTGACAAACACATCCTTCCCTGATTTTGTGACAGTATCCCCGTGAAAGCTCCTCTTGAGCATTTTGATCGGGTTCAAACGTGCGCGCGCATAGGATCCGCAAGCAAGGATGTTTTCTCTCCATACCCCGATGTACCGCTCAATTAAATCACCGTGGTTCTTCGATCTCTCAACAAGTGAATCCCGGTCGAATTTAAACAGCTGTATTCTCGGTGTTACCAACACTTCTTTGCGGGATGCTTCTTCTTGCGAATCTTTACCTGAAGATTTACCCCGAAAGACATATGTGTCAAAGTACAAGTCAAGATCGCTTGCGACACTTATCGAACTATAATCTGGTGGTCCGTCATACACAGCATTAAGTTCCTCGGAGTTGTAGTCTATTGCCGTTGGCTTGGTGCTCGTGGCGGAACCACTGGCATCTGGAACGCTAGCAACGTTGTCACGATATGTCTGTTCCCAAATGCCTTCAAACATTGATTTCGTCGTCGTCAACTCATCCAACTCATGTGTACTTTCCGGGGGCTCGTGATCACTCACTGCGTCACTGTACATGTTTTTAAAGTAAACATCAGAAACACCACTGGCGACATCAGTAGAAGGTACATAATCTTCATCATAACTAAGCGGAGAACTTAGCTCGGGTGATTCACTTTCATGTAAGACCACGGATGAGTCGATGTGTGTGAGAATTTCATTTTCGTGGTCAGAAAGTTCGTAATCTGGCAGTGTTACACAAACTGGAACAGGATTCCATACATCTCCATCGGCCTCTACGAGCAATGATGCTGGCAAACTGTACCGAAAAGGTGTGTCAGACTTTTCACTGGGAACATTGTCCAGTTTACACTGGCTAAACGATGATTGTGTTCGTGATCTCTGGTAGGTTTGAGTGTCATTGACTATGGACTGGTCGCTTAAATCAATGTTGGGACGGATGGATGTGATTATTTCTTCAAGTTTGTACTGCACAGGAAACTCAATCACTTTCGCGTCCAAAATCTGGTCGTCTACACGCTCGTAAAATAATTTCCTTTCACGCAGGTTATCATCATTGAGAAATGAACGAGCAATCCTACAATGCACAGTTCTTGATGTAGACATTTTTGTTACACGGCGACCTTTGTTTTGACCAGAAACATCGACCTTGATTTCATTGTTGTCCGTCATTCCAGTATCGATGTTATCTATTGCTTCCAGTGAACCAACTGTCTGACGAAAAGTGAGGTTCTTGATTGCCACAAGCTCATCTTTAGTTGCGAGCACACTGTCAAGAACAGGTAAAAGTTGCTGCATGTCACGATAAGTAGCATTCTTTGGCATGGATTTGCATCGGACTTCTCGAAAGAGATTGAAGACTTCAATTCGGCAAGATTCGGGGTCTATTTTGATTCATGACAGCAACACAACTTGAGTGAGATGCCTTTTTGAAGATAAACATGGCAATGAAATAGTGAAGACACACCAGCTATCTCCAGTGGATTGCCCTTCAAGTCAAAGTTTGTCAAAAATGGTAACTTGGCCAAACCGGAAATAGTGGCAAGATGTTGTATTTTGTTTTGATCCAGTGACAGGCGTTCTAACGAAAATAATCGGTCTAAGCCTTGAGAGGAGGTTATTTCGTTCCCCGAAAGAATTAGCTCTTTCACATTGCCGATGTGCATGAAAACGTCTTTCATACTGGTGCAGTGATAGAGGTGATATAGATAGTAGACCCGCTGAGCTCAAGAACAAAAATACAACACAAAGATTGATACAAAGAGAATATCTCACTTGGATAATCGGTTGTACGATAGATTGATAGATGAAAGGAAAGGAAGAGAAGAAAGGCCCGCAAGGGCAGTCTTTGTTCGGAACAATTCATTGTGAGACAGATTTAAGGACACCAGTTTTGGAAATCGAGAGAGGGTTGGTATTCTCTTGGGAAGAATGGAAATATTGGAGTCTATTAATTGGGTGCTGTGATGATCAGACATCTTTGAAACACGTCTACCTCGAAGACCTGCCGCCTCGCTCATGGCGCAGTTTGATAAACGCAGCTTGGTCAAAGCTGAATACACACATGCCGCAGGTGCCTCTTGATCTAGTCCAGATTCCTCCATGCCGACAGGAGCCCCCTCACAGCCATAAAAATCAGACGGAAAGAATAACTGGTTTATATCCAATAAGCACCCTTTTTCCATCTGAAACATATCCAAATTCTTTAACGTATCAAGATGTGATATCCACCTAGGAGGGATGCCATCCACCACAACATTTGAAGCATGAGGAAACAACCTCATGTCCACGTTGGGATTGTACTGTAGCTCGTGAAAAAATCTTTGAAAGGGTGTCAATTGAATATCCTTGGACGATCCCGTGGAGCCACTATCGTCATCAGCACTTTTATGGTCGATTACGGAAGACTGATCCGTAAATTTTGACAAGAGCGTGGAAGACATTGCACCGGTTTCCGGTATGGATGAAAACGCCTTCTTCTTCGCCATGGCAGCAGCTTCGGACACAGTGGGCGGCAAAGGCGGAGGCCATTTATCATTTGTGACTCGTAGACTGGTCACTCGCCGCAAAAGAGTGTGTAGACATTGGAGTTGTTGCTTGGGTACTTGATAGCAATTAAAATATTCTGAACTTGCATTGTCGCATGAAAGATTTTGAAAGGTCGTGTCATCACAATAATTAAGTTGATGTGAAATCCAGCCTATCGCGGATGCGGGTAACGTGAGACCTCGTGCCTTTTTAGGCTTCTCGGTATGTAATGGCGAAGCCTCAGTCGACTTGACTCTGCCATCTACAGCACGTTGTATCTCTTCTTCCTCTGGAGCAAGCGGACATTCGGATAAAAACTCTACAAGCCTTTTTACTAAAATCAAGCCCGATTCTTCGAGATGTTCCTTCTCGGCATCTTCTCGCAATCTTTGGTTGACGTTTGCAGAAGTTGGTAATGTCAGTGATGATTTCACAGATTTCACATCATGTGAGAGATCGGAGATAACGCTGCTTGCATCCGTGTCGTATTTTGCTCTTGCACTAGAAGAAACATTTCGGTTTGATATAGCTCTTGAAGGTGTGAATTGTTTTCCTAAAAGGGATACTCCTCTGAACAATAAAGACGATTGCTCTGTGCCGATTGATTTCGGAGGTGGTTCTTGTTTTGTGAGAGTTTTCGATGAAGGCATAAATGTAGATGATGAAGATTCATAGGAAGATGGTGAAAAGGGATGATTTGGGCATAGATTGTAGACGTTACTTCCTGTGTCCTCCCTCACTTGCATGTCTTCGTTGGAACTATCCAATTGTTGATGGCTGACGCTGATGCTGTTGGATAGTATCGAATCATTTCGGAACAATAAATCATTGTTGTTTGTGCTGATTCCTCCCAGTGATATCTCCTTATTTTCATCGCCGTGAGTAATGTCAGAATGCATATTTGTAGCTATCTCATTGTCCGATGAATGTCGATGTTGTTCCGAGCTTGTAAGCTCGCCAACTCCTTCTGTGCTAGTTGCTTGGTTCCTCTCAAAATAAGAATCACCGAAAATCTCGACGTGCCACTGCGGATCATTTGCCCTTCCATCGTCCTCAGTGATTAACTGAATATTTTGAACTGCTTCTGGGGCCTTGAGGGACAATGTCTGCGAAATTGTATTGTTCTCCGCGCTGGCATCAGACTCGTATCGTGAAGAATTATCATCCACAGAGGTAGGCGTTTCTTCCTGCAAATGGCTTCCCATGCCCGCATTCGGCTCTCTGTCAATCTCTCGTCGTGGAAAACGTCCTCCGTCGGACGACGTACATTCCCCACCATGGTGTAAATCACTTTTTCTATCCATTGAAGCCTCGGTTATTTGAATGACGGACGAATCCTCATCGGGAACGTCGTGACCAGGGTTTTGATCGAGGACCAGAGAGGCTGCAGCCGCGGCAAAGGATGAGGCGGGAATGCTCTCGTGTTCTTTGCAATCGTTTTCCATTGTTGCTTCGAACGTTGAAGTTAGGTTGTTGGATCAACCTAACGTGTTGTATTATGCCAGCACGCTAACACCTGCTAACACTACACCAGCTGAATGGTGTATGGGACTCGGTATGGTAGCATTCTTTCCGAGCGGCGAAAATTATTTTAGTGGGCGTATTTCCATTTTCCTCCTCTCACCGCCCCCCTGCCGCCGACTCACACTGCGAACACGGGAGGCATGTCTCGGATTCTCACGATGGCCGCCATTCCACTGAGACGCTGGATCCAAGGCGGCAAAGAACAAGCCGGGGAATTCTCGTCGACATACCTCGAATGCTCGCTCCGAATCGCCATCTTCCTCACCGAACAGATTTGCGACGCGGAATCAGGACAGTTCCATGGCCGTGGAGTTCTTCCGCCGACGACCTCCGTCGACTGGGCAGATTTCATCGCGGTCAGCCTAAAGTCAGAAAGTGAAATAGATTCGATCAGTGAGTCGGTGCCGCCGTCGGTGCGCACTTTTCTTACTGCTTCGGATGGTTCCGATCGATCGGCGAAGGAATTCGCACAAGACACAGAACAAGAGGGGAAAGAATCGCGGGCAGCTTGGACAAGAAAGAAAACAATTGACTTCCTTAATGTCAATAGTGCACACATTTTATTCAATGATCGCGCCAATCATTTCATCGCTCCAAAAGAGAAACTGAATCGTATCTACTCTCTCGGACTGGTATTTTACGAGTTGTTTTCGGGGGGAGAGTTGCCACCGCCAGCATTCAAACGAATCTCTTCTCCTAATCAAGGTAATCTTAATGTTGTTGGAGAGGGTATGAGACCTACAAATCGCGTTTTCAATGCAGGATCATGCGTCGATTTTGCAAGTGCAGCAAATGTGTCAGAGATCGGTGGAAAAATACAGCATGACAACGCTCAATGTGACGGACCTGACGGTTGGAATGGCACGGAATCGATTTCTAACAAAAGAAGACAAACCCCTATTTCTTCGACGTATTCCATGAGTTCTGGACAGTCCTTGTCGTCTCCTGGACCTATCCGAGTTCTCTACAACATTTCTGCTGAAGATCTCTTCATGAAAGGTCTTCCCAGACCTCTCTGTGATTTAATTTGCAACATGATTGACTGCGTCAACGGAGACTTTAGGAGTGATGACTCGTACGATGAAATGTCTCATGTCAAATGCGATTTGCAATTGATGCTCGAAAAGCCTTCCATTTTCCTAGATAATTTGGATGTCAACAAACTGGCACGAACAGGATTGCAATTAGACGACACTTTATTTGTCCACGACCATGAATACATGACTCTCCAGTGCGCATATCAACGTTCGTTATCGGGATCATCAGAATTGGCAATCATTACGGGATTGTCCGGCACGGGGAAATCTACCATGGCTAACCGACTTGGCAATTTTGTTGATGCCAACGGAGGACTCTTTCTTTCGGGAAAATTCGATCAGATGCAACAGGTGAAGCCGTTTTCAGCAGTTGCGTCTGCATTCAACCACTATTGTGACGTTTTGGCTAGCGAAGAAGAACCAGACCGTGCGTTGCTCGTTGCCTCCAAGCTACGAACGGCTTTGGGTTCAGATCTTTACTATCTTGCACAGGTGATACCTAATATGAGTCGGCTTCTTAAGGAAAATGTTCGCCCCCTCTCTTCAAGCCAAGATTGTGTGAATGCTCAGCATAGACTTCATTACCTTTTTTGCCAATTTGTGGACGTTATCGCTAGCTGTTTTCGAGGTCCCGTGATGCTTTTCATGGATGATGTTCAATGGGCAGACTCGTCATCTATATCGATAATTGGCCAGCTCTTGAAGATGTCGCGGTCCTTCCAGAACAAAAAACATTTTTTCTTTTTGGGGTGTTGTCGCGATGATCAAATCGGGAGCAAACATCCATTTTGGAACATGGTTGAGAGTGTCAAAGCCCTTGGATATAAGACAACGGTCGTCAAATTGGTTGGCTTGGACAAGAATACGGTCAATCAGACCGTATCAATGTTGCTCCATCTTTCGCCTCGTCTCGTGCGTAGTCTTTCTGACATTGTGTACCAAAAGACGAAAGGTAACCCGTTGTTCATGTCAAGGCTATTACTCTCTTTGAACAGGGAAGGCTTACTGCGTATCAGTCTCTCGAGTCATCGCTGGGAGTGGGACGAAGAAAAGATACAATCAAGAAAGCTCCCAGATGATGTCGCCATTTTCTTTGTACAAAACATCAACAGCCTCCCCTGTGATGTCAAAGTAGCGCTCAGCTTTTTATCTTGTTTCGGCGCTTCAACAGACTGTGCGGTGATTCAGGGACTGGAGACTTATCTTCAAATGAGGCTCACAGAACCATTGAATGTTGCAATTAATGAAGGACTTGTTAGGAAGCAGGGTGGGATCTATTATTTTTGTCACGATCGTCTTCAAGAAGCCGCTTACAGTATGATCGACGAAAGACATCGTTGTCAGCAACACATGAATTATGGACTCGCTCTAATCAATCTCTCTCTGATGGATCTCTCGTCCTCTACAGAAAATATATTTTTTACAGCTGTCACACAGCTCAACCTCGGTGGCCCAACGGCTGTTCAAGGGAATGCAGACCAATACTATCTGATTTCTAGTTACAATCTTATGGCTGGCAAAAAAGCGATGCAGATGTCAGACTTTTCGTCAGCATTCGATTTCTTCGATCAAGGCATTTTATTTTTACGAGATAAGCACTGGCAGGTGCAATACGACCTAAGCCTAGAGCTGTTCAATTTAGCTGCGAAATGCGCCCTCAGTGCTGTTTGGCAATATTGACGCAGCTTGGCATCAATATCCCTGATTCGCCTTCTCGAGATGACACACTGAACCTCGTAACTGAAACCCAATCTATGCTGAGTAGGATTGCAGACGAAACTCTTTTAAATTACCCTGTAATGACAGACTTCAAGAAGGTTATGGCTATGAAGTTTTTGGCGAAGCTTGAATTCTCTCTTCTTCAAACCAATCCCGATTTGCAGCCATTTATCACAATAAAAATGTGCGGCCTTAGTATGGAGTATGGGTTGTCGCCAATGTCTGCTATAGGATTCGCATACTTTGGAGGAGTGGTTGCTGAGCTTGGTGATGTTCGAGGTGGTTACCGTTACACAAAACTGGCGAAAGCACTTATTGAAAAATTTCAGAATAATGAATTTGCCGGTGAAGTGATTTGGTTGTCTACTGAAATTCTTCACTACATCGAACCATGTCAAACTGCGAACGAATACAGAATTGGAGGACAAAGGACTGCCATCGCAGCAGGAGATGTTCATTGGGCCTGCATGCATAAATTGTTGTATTCGTCTGCTTTGGCTCACATTGGGGCAGCACTTTCAGTTACTAAGGAGGCCATGGCCAATGCTCGTTGTGTGAGTTTTTATTATCATCTGTGATTGGTCTTAGTATCGTATTCAACTAGAACATCTAATTCCTCATCTTATAATACCTGTTTCCTGTAGTTCTCAGAAGAGCACGGGCACCTAACATCTTTATATTTTCTGACAGCTACTGAGCGGTCAGTGTTAGCGTTCATTGGTGATGAAAGAGACACTCGCAGTGACGATGAAATGACGAGAACTGTCATTCAAAACCAAAATCCCTACCAACTAGTTACGATGTAAGGAGCAATGCGTGCATTTTTTAGCCTGCATTTCGCCACTCACGCCTGCTCTTTGTTTCAGTTACTTTCAAAAACTATTTGTAGCTACGATTTTTAACGAATTCAATGAAATGAAACAAAGTGCAGAAAAGTTTATAGAGCTTAAATTGCCATCTTGGTTTTTGCTGTCTAATCAGACAATCCATAGTTTCTATATTGGTCTAGCGTCGTTTCGGATATTTCGTGAGACTTTTGATCCATTGTGGGTGGAACGGGGAAGATGGCACAAAGAAAAAATCACCAAATGGAAAGAGGAGGGTTCTCTATGGAACTTCGAAAGCAAAAGTTTTTTGCTGCATGCAGAGGAATATCATAGCACTGGGGACTTTGAGAATGCCCAAGTCATGTATGACAAAGCTATATTATCAGCACGACAACACAAGTTTGTGCACGAAGAAGCCTTGGCTTCTGAGCTTGCAGGAAATTTTTACCTTAACAGGGGCAACACATTGGCTGCTTTGAAGCATTTCACATTGGCACATGGAAAATATCTTCAGTGGGGTGCATTTGCCAAAGTAAAAATTCTTTTCGCCTTTATACAAGAGAAGTTTGGAAATGCCTTTTTTGCAGCGCATGTTGGAACAGAAACTGATGATTTGCAAGTGAATCATTTGAACACAGGCACAATCAAGAGAACAGCTATGTAGCATATTTCTAACCATCTTGGCAACATTATTTGTAAGTCTGTGATTTAGTTCGGCCAAAAGCGAACAGGAATTATAACAATTAAATCATATTTTTCACCATTGATGAAAACCATAATTTTGTTGTAAGCTTGGAATGCATTAGAATAGGGAAGACTCCAATTGCCCAATAGTGAACTTCCTGCCACCACAAAAACGAACGACATCAAAGGATGGACGGACGGACGGACAGATGGATGTAAGTAGAAACGGACAGATGGCCAGATGGATGAGATGATGCCAGCCACAGAGTGTTGTAAAAATTGCACGGTAATGCCATTGGACTGTTGGGCACCATCAAAAAATCAGGGATCAAATGCACTTGATATTGGGCGATCGGGGCTTGCCAAATGGCAATAGTCAATAAAAAATCTCATTTTTTTCTATCTATGAAGGTAAGGGAAAAAGGCTGATAGTATCAAATTTTGTATTTAAATACAATATTCACTTGTCTCCTAAAAATGCTTGAATTTAGTTAGTTGAAATATTTATCATAATTTACTTCCTTAGTCTCTACCTAAGAGAGGTGTGCAACTGTGGTGTGACCATCATGGGTGGGAGGTGTGCAAGGGTGTGCGATGCACACAGGTTTGCTTTTGGTTTGTGCTTTAGTCATAGATACCAAACCATATGATTTCTCTAAAATCTTGCAACACATGCAGGTTTTGCCCGTCAGCCATTCACTACATAGATGCTAGATGGTATGATAGTTCCACTGATGCTTGAATTGATTTGTACTTGACATTTGAAAGATTTGGCATGATTATAACATATAAGGATTAAATTTTGCTAAAGGCTTAATTTCTGCAAAAAGATTAAATTACATAATCTCATCCTTTTGCAGAAGTTAAGCCAAATGGCTATGATTTGTAAAAGGATGATTTCTTGTATTGAAGAATCTTTACTCATTCCTAAATACAGAGGCCAAATTTCTACAAAAGGATTAAATTACATAATCTCGGCCTTTTGCAGAATGTAAGCCATTTGGCTTACATTCT
>JALLPD010001100.1:0-13067 GCA_036940065.1 Cyclotella cf. meneghiniana
GATGGGTCCAATCCTGCTGAGGGTGCCAAAGGAGCATCCTTGGCTCATGTCATATACCAAAAGCAGTTGAAAGAAAGGCCTGACAGTTGAAAGAAAGTACTGGAGTTGAGAGAAAGGCTTGAGCCATGCAACTGCGGCAGCCTGCAGCCAATCTCTGTGAGAGTCTGTTATCATGTAATTAACATGATATAAAATGAGGACTAACAGTTTGTAGTCCTCAGTTTAAATCATTTAAATAGCTCATTAAAAATAAATTCCAATCATCAGAAAAACTCATTCATTTCATCACCTCAAAACTTCTACCAGAAATCGGCTTATGACAGGCTATGAAGGAGATGATTGACTGGAAATGATATATAGGAATGTCCTGTCCAAATGACAGGTGATCAAAAAGTATCCAAAACCTTAAAAATAGATCAAATCATTAACTATACCATTTCATAAAATAGTTGTGTGACACATTACCAAGTGTTTTGGTTGAATTGTTTAGGATGGTGAAAATGTGCTCCAGTCAGGGTTCTTAAACAATTTTGGAATTGCAAGGGAATGAGAGTATTGTAATAAGGTGCAAATTAGGATTGTCAGCAATCAGGTACTTTTCCTTGCAGAGACTCAGTCGGCAACAGCCACACAGGGGTTTCTATGTGTTCATCAGGAATGTGAAAGGGTGTTTATAAAAAATTTCGGGCCAAAATATCTGAGTGGATCTAAAACTTGAACACTTTAGTCTGGCTTGTTTGATTCAGTATTTTCCTCACAAATCCCCTATTGCTGGATTTTCACCAGATTGTTCCTCCCTTTTACCCTTCCCCTAGTTTGCTCGCCCACCACCCTCTTGCTGCCAGCAGAGACAAGTGGTTTTTGGCATAAGAGCTGGGTAACACCCAAACACAGTTTTGATATTGTTAATCAAAGGGACACAGGTTAAACTCAAAGAAACACCACTACTAGTCCTGTATACATCTACTCCTCTCACACTTCACAGTAGTGTACATTAGCATCGGCCAAAGGGGAAATCGTTATTACCTCAGGTGGCCAGTTTGGCAGAATATCCCTGATTGGCAACAAATGTCTAGCTTCTGTTCCTTCGTGATACATTAAAACACAGCCGCATCAGTATTTTCATCACTATTTTATGAAATCATTGAAACCAAAAACTGATCATTCGTCTATCAACGTAAATTTCCGTCTTCGCATCTTTAGGCCTCTTACGACTGCTGACACTGGACCTGCCCTGGTCCTGCTCCCTCTTCATCAGAATCATAATTATTATCATGATTCATTGCACCCCCCTTTCCAAAATTCTTGACATCTGCATGCTCCAAATGCACCACCTCTACCTCTTCTTCATCATAGGAAAGATCCATACTGGGATTGGGTAAGACTTTTTTGAGTTCCTTGACAGCTTTTTCCGAAAGCTCTCCATCCGAGGGAAACTCTACTCGGAATAAAACGTATAGGTTTCCTTTGACAAAGGGATTCCCGTGAGAGGGCATACCTTCATTCGGGACTATTTTAACAAAGGGATGAGATGAAGAGGCTTCTGGTTTAATGACCTCGCCGGGTTTGGACTTGATAACAATTTCCCTCCCATCCAAATGCTTAATTATCCACTCAAAACCGCATAGCGCTTCATTCAATGATAAAGTTTTGGTAACGAGCAAATCCGCCCCCTTTCTCTTGAATACATCATGCTCCTTCTCCTGTACAATGAAATTAACATCCCCCGGCTCCATGTTGGGTTTTTCATCTGCTAATCCCCGGAATACAATTTTCTGATTGTGCTTCATCCCCTTCTCGACGTGTACTTCCAGCACTTTTCGTTCCTTCCGTTTGTCCGCGCAATAGCCCTGTCCGCCGCATTCGGTACAGCGTCGTTGAAGTTGTTGCACCATGCCTAGAGCGATTTGACGCAGTTCTACGACAACGCCTTGTCCGTCGCAAGCAGTGCACATTTTTGATTCTCCAACAATAACTTGCCTATTGATAGCAATTTTCGCAGTTTTTCCGTTGTAGAGATCTTCGAGACTGACTTTGAGAGGATGGTTTACGCTCTCGCCTTTTCGCGGTCCGGATGGACGGCTGGAGCGGCCGCCATTGAAAAACATGGAAAATAGGTCTTCCGCGCCTCCGCCGCCACTTTCGTCGGCGAGTCCCTCGAGACCGTGTTTATCGTATTTGGCGCGTTTTTCTTTGTCCGACAAGACTTCGTAAGCAGCGCTGATTTCTTTGAATTTGTGTTCGTCTCCGCCCTTGTCGGGATGGTGTTTCACGGCAAGTTTGCGGTAGGCTTTTTTGATTTCTTTGTCATCGGCGTTTTTGTCGACCTGTTGAATGGAGGACATGGGCAATGAGTACATGAGACAGTGCGAGGTGATGATGATTATGGTGATAAAGTGCAGTGTAGGTCGACAAAGATTCGATCATGTACAATATTTTTGTTTGAATGGTACTCGTCACTGGTCAATCCGACTGGGGCGGCATACACTCAAATGTAAAATCATTTCGAAACGACAGACACCTAACGGTCAACCAAGCATGTGATGCATTGG
This sequence comes from Cyclotella cf. meneghiniana, assembly GCA_036940065.1. NCBI lineage: Eukaryota > Bacillariophyta > Thalassiosirophyceae > Thalassiosirales > Thalassiosiraceae > Cyclotella > Cyclotella cf. meneghiniana. The sequence goes on from JALLPD010001100.1 coordinate 2,553, forward strand.
ACCATCTCCTAATTAGCACTCACACCCAGAGTCTCATAAAGCTTTGTAGTGTCCACATTTCCTCCGCCTCCGCCCATCCCTCCTCTACGGGAGCCTCCTCCGCCGTGCATGCCAGCAAAGTGCTCGAATGGGTCACCTCCGAAAAACATGGTTGGATATTAGCTTGCTGTTTCTGGTTCGCTCGATGACGATGGTGGAGGGTGCGTGTGGTCGGGAGGTGTGGTTTAAAAAAATGACAAGATGTTTTCGTCCTCCGTGTCATCTGCGTGCTTCGATCGATGTCGTCGTGCGGAAGTATACGTGGTGTCAGCGTGGTGTCGCAGGGTGGTGAAGGGCAGGAATCTGGCAGGAATGATGATCAATGGTTGTCAGTGGTCGAGCCGAGGACGCTTTAGTATTGATTCCTCTATAGAAAGGATGAATTTTCCTGCCAATGCCTTACCTCGAAAAGTAATTTGAGTCTGTAAATTAGCGTATGTAAATTCATAATTAGAATATTTCAAATATGAAAGGTAAAATTCCGCTGACACTGGCATCACGCGTGTAGCCTCGTATCCTCGTGCAACAACTCTCGTTGGCTTATGACTTTCCATAATGTTGTACCCACTCCCATCATATCCCCCTCAACTTCCTCTCTGTACAATACTCGACTCTAAGTTTGGTTCCGTTCATAATCATGGTTCTGCATGTCAATAATGCTATGGCCAAAACTTGATCTGGACCATCCAACACAACACCATGGCAATCACACCCAAAAAATCTTTCTCCGCCCTCTTCTCGATGCAGGGCAAATTAGTCCGCAAGAAGAAAGTCATCCCCAACCTTCTCCGGTTGCACATTCAAGGCCCCGAAGACTTGTGCACCACACCAATTTACGTCCCCGCCGAAAAGAGCGAAGAATTTTGCAACAACTATGGATTTAACATGTTTTACTTAGAGTCCATTATGCATGTGAGGGGCTACGTCGCTCATGACAATATCAGCAACGAATCTGTCCGCATGGTAGAGGAATGCACCCTCATGATGTGTGCACCGAACGTCAAAATGATCAAGGATGTCTTATCCCAACCGAACTGCACATCATACGCCACTACCCTCGGTATGGAACCCAAAGAGTTGGAACAATTAATGGAAAACAATTCACAAAAGACTGTAGTGTATAAAATCATAACTAAACTGAATGGAGGAGGCATGCCCAAAGCTCCACCACGGAAAAGAAACGCACGCTTGAAGTATCCCGATATGCAAATCCTACAATATAAAGAGCAAGAGGGCGCAAATGCATCAAGCAGCTGGAAACTGTGTGTCCCTTGTAACACCCTCGGTTCTCTATCCGTCTCGGCGCGAAAGCAACTCGTCTCGAATCTACCCGATGGCGCTGATGCTGCGATATCTCATCATCACAAACTTACCAGATCCGAATACTTGGAGAAGAAGAAGAACAATCAAACCGCTTGGATCGTCGAACGTATGAGACGATTCGAATCTACTCCACGATGGGTTGTAGATGTGGGTGGGGGCAGAGGGGATTTGGCTGTACAAATTGCCTTAGAGTTGGAAGGGACCAGAATTATCGCTGTCGATTGTAATGCGACCAGTATTGAAGCTGGAAAATTATATGCCAAACGATGCAGCGTGGAGGATCGGATCAAATTTGTCAATATGAATTTTTCGCAATATATAGAGGAATATCAGGTATCCACGAATCGAGAATATGAGATTGATTGCATTGTGGCTCTACATGCCTGCGGTGATTTGTCTGACATGGCACTAAGTTTTGCTAGTTCCATTCGATGTGACAAATTTATAATCGTTCCATGTTGTTATCCGAAAAGATACCTTGCCCCATTCATTCCGTATTGGCATTCGTATTGCAAGGAGGAAGAGGTGGATTCTTTAACACGATTAGTCGAGTTGGATGATCATCCAGAGGTTTCAAGGAGGGCAATGGTAGTGATTAATTCGATGCGAAGGAGTGCTTTTGGTGGTTGTGTTATGTTGGAATATTTTGACTCCAAGATATCTAAGAGAAATATCGCAATTGTTGGTGATGTTCTCGGAGTCGCAGACTGCGATCCGTGAGAACAAGGAGAATGTCTTGCAATGACTGCTGCTGAAAGGAAACCCGTATTTAATCTTATATTCAGATCGCAATCTTGAGTATGCATGAAACATAACCCATGTTCGCTTAATTTAAGCCTAATGAATCTTCCACAAAAATGAATTTACGTGCGACAAAACAACTACGACTCAGACTCCGCTATGTCTCCAAGAGTTGAAAAGATTTCTTCTCCAAACGACTTTAGCTGGGCTGCCGTGTAGCTAGATTGTCTCCGAAGAACCCGTGCAAATGAGCTGGAACCCTCAGGGGCTCTATGATGACCTGGTCCTGACACCGATATGTCGGGTGTATTTGGGGTTGAAGGAGACGTCTGCCCGAAGAAATCAAATCCATCCAGGTATTCCGGCGGCTTGTGGGGGATAATTTTGCTTTTTGCGATGATGTCACATGACACGCTTACAGTGTGTTTGGGTTGGAGCAGTTTTCCCATGTCGATCAATGTTTGGTTGAGGGTGTTAGCGTATCTCTTTGTCTGGCGGTGCTTGCTTGAAATCGAGTATTGCACTCCGGTGTCTCGGATGATGTAGCCTATGCCAAAGCCGTCTTGAACTACAGGCCCAAAGCCGAATACTGAATAGACCAAAAACAAAAAAGTGAGTGCGTATCTATTGCTGTTTCTATGTCAGAGGGTGTCTCAAAATCTCGTGGTCTCACTTACATCTCAAACTTGGATTTCCGCAATTAGACGTTGACAAGATAGTATGGTTCAATTTCTTCCATGCTGCGGATGAGAAAAACTCGGGCGTATCGAGGCCATTCTTTTCGGCTATACATTTCAATGCAAACAAGTGGCGCTCAATCCCGTTGCCTTCGGCAGCTTGCTTGACAACAGCAGAATGATGCTGGGTCGCAACGCGTAGCGCTTCCAGTTTCTCTTTGGGAGTAGCTGACTGATCCATGAACTTTTGACAGAATATTGCGGCCTTCTCTGTTGCAGTTCTCATGGCCTCGGTCCGACCGTGATAAAACGCCTTTGTGAGTACAGGCTCGTATTGACTTACGATTTTTCCATATAGTCTGTAGTATGCCAATTGCATACTGATTTGTACGAAGGAATCAGGACTGTTATGTATTGAGAAAAGTTGTTGATAGATACAATCTCTGAGTCCTCATAACGTTGCATACACCTGATATCACAGAGAATGCACTCACCTCAACTTGTTTTGAACAATGAAATTCTTTCCATACTCAGTAAACTCCAGCACAAACGTATCGCTGGCAACGATCTGATCCGAAAGAGCCGTTTCGGCATAGTAGATTTTATCCAAAACACATTGAGGAAGTTCAAATGTTAGTTTTCTGGGCGCAATGAGCTTTGGATTCTCCAATGACGCTCTTCTGACATGAGCTTGGATCAACGAAGGAAAAACATTTCTATCGGAGTATATTGTTTTGGTGATCGATTGTGCAAATGAAACAACGTTGTCAGCAAAGATGTCGCTGACGAATCGCAAAGCAGTGTGCCCATCGATAGCGGAGTGTTCAAAGTTAATCCCCGCTCGACCATCTTTGCATACGATTATTTGTAGTTTATCGTACCAGCGATTACAGCAGGAGCCGGCCTTTACAACAAAGAAGCGATATCATACGTCAAAGATGCGAGATTCGATATTTCATTTCGCATTGGCAAGGGGGAAAATCCTATGGTTTGACATACCTGATAGTCAATCAAATTATCTTCAGTCCGTAGGTTGTAGGTGCCATGAAGCATATTGGCAGCAGCTTCGTGAATATCTTTTGGTTCGATATTATCCAATACCAAAACAAATAATGCGCCATCTACAACATCCAAAGCCGTTTTGTTGTGATCAGAGCAGGCTATGATGTGTTTCCTAGCAGTGGCCCATTCTCTCCTTGGCAACGTGGTGAGCACCTGAAATAAAACGTGTAAAAGCGTTGAGAAATCGATATTGATAAAATCTGCCGATCACGAAGAAACTTACGCCCATCGCCGTGTGACTAGAAACCTCTGGAGCTATCTTAGATGCATCTGCCCTGATGGCCATCAATATCTCCAAAATATCGTCCTCGTTCACGGCCAATGTTCCGTCTTGCCATAATGCTTGGAAAAAGTACATCTGATTATTGACAAGAACAAGCACATGAGTCGAGTCCATATTGACAACTACATTATCCTTTTCTTCTGCTTCCGGTACGCGGCATGCTCCAAATAAAGCCCTGAATTGATCCATGCACAATGGCTTTCCACGAAATGAATCCGGGACAAATGTTTCACTTTTGAGGGAAGAGACAATTTTGATGGCTGAGAAACAAAGACTTGCGGCTCGAGCGCACTGATCATTTGACTTTTTGGTATCAGGTCCATCCTGTAGTATATGATTTGAAAGAAAAGCGAGACGAGATTGAAGGTGGAGCCAAGAAAAAAACTATGATCCACGTAGTGTGAATAAAAAGATCGTACCTCGAGAACAAAAAACGGGTTTAGATTCATAACAACGCTCGAGTCCGGCGCCAAGTAAGCTTCGCTCCAGAATTCTTCGACGAAGCTCCCCAGCGTTCCATTTTCTCTCCCCTTTCTTTCGTACTCCACCAATAATTCTTGTAGCTTAGGTCCATCGTTCTCCAAAAACTTTTGGATAGATGCTAAACAATCCTTCATTTCTTTACTCGTGCCATCTCCATTAACTGAATTTTCATCATCCGACGACAAAAGAGCACAAACGGCCGCAGGAAATCGATCCAACGTCTCCTTCAGCGAGGGTATGGGCAATCTCGGCAGTGCGGCTTGACCGTCGTACGTCCCAACGCGTCGAGGCTCGAGAGAGGAGGCGCCATTACAATTGCTGCTGGTGGCGTCGGTTATGCTGGTGTTGCTGCTGCTGGTTTTGAAGCTCACACGAGGGGCGATGTTCAACGACGTTGATTTCTTAGCATCGGCGGCTGCTTCGCCGGAGGATGCCATGGCCATGGTCGGATTTTTGCCTGCGTGGTGCGGCGGGGCTGCTTGAAGCTGCTCGGGGCAGCTGAGAGCTAGCTGAGAGGCAGCTGCGGGAGGAGAGTGAATTGATTGGTGGTGTCAATTATTTTGGTGGGCAATACCTCAATAAAAATTAAATTGGTCGAGTCTACACGGTTTTTCATCACCTCGCCCGCCTGAGTCCGTCATAATATTATATTATTATAGGATGACGATTAAATTGGCGCCAATCTGCTGTATCTTGATCTGCTTCATTCCTCTCGTGCATGCATTGCACGAAACACGCGCTGCGCCAGCGCCAAGCACATCCATTCATCATAGTAGTTACCTCTAGCTACAGCATGGGCTCGATCGAATAGCGCGCGCCGTCGGCTCTCTATTCTGGACATCAAGACCTATTAAGACCGCCCTACAATCTCATAATGAAGAATTGAGAATAAGCCGGGTCCTCTTGAAATTCATTCTCTATGAGCAAACACTTGCACAACGATCACTAACGCATCATGAGCAAAATGCAGTCCAGGGCCGTCATTGCTTGTGAGGACGAGGCTGACAGCCGATCAATCGTTGTCGACAAAAACGAAAGAACACAACAGATTGATCATCGTGATTGCGTGCGAGTGGAATGCCAGAGTCAATGGAACGCCCTCGTCGACAAGGAGCAACGCGCCACCTACAAGGTCCAGCACTCTTCCGCACGTCCCAAGTCGTCGCGTACGAAATTATGCGATTGGGCTTATCAATTCATGGACTCAGTTGGTCTCGATCGAGGTATAGTCAGCATTACCTTTTCGTACTTTGATAGGTATGTCTACAGTCAGATCGAAAGCGTTGAGCGCAAGATCGATCTAGTTTTCATGACTAGTTTATATCTGGCCATCAAAATCCATTCGTTTAGCGAGTTGACTTTCCCTGCCGTCAAGTTTTCCGAGATCACCGACGGCAAGTTTGATCAAGCTGATATAACCGATATGGAGATTTCTTTGCTAGGGGTTCTCGGTTGGCACGTCAATCCTCCGGTCCCGGCCATGTTTCTCTCTGTATGCAATGAGCTCTGCACTTATCATGCCACAGACAAGGCTTCTTTGAGCAGAATGTGGACAACGGCAAAGTTTTTGATTGAGCTAAGCGTGTATGATGTCTTCTTTGTTGATTTCAATCCATCATCCGCCGCTCTGGCGGCTGTTTCGGTAGCAGCAAACATTCATTCTATTCCAGCCGAGAACGTTTGGGATATTCTGGACTTGGAGATATCAAGGCAGTCTGAACAAATCGAGCTATGTACAAAACGCCTACAAGTAATTTACAATCAGTGGAATTTTTCAACAAGTGCTGAGTCAAAGCCTGTATGCCATTCCCCTACCGGTGTCTCCAGTACAGGAGAATCTGCCAAAGGACGAAAAGCCGCCCGTCGACTTGATAGTTTGTTTCAAGCCGAGGAAACACGATCCCATGGCGTGGCGGAAAGAATGAGCAAGAAACGAGCGCCATCTACTGTGTGATTCGTGAATAAAATGTTCGGGGTGGCAAGAGTGTCCACGCATTTTGCTGAAAGTCTGCGCAATATCCTGCTCGATTCAAAGCTAATATGAATCGTGAATAGTTGACTAGAAATTTGTGTGAATAAACTAGATTGAACTATAGTGTTCATTTAACGCTTCTTTGAGCAGAGAGTGGACAATATCAAAGTTTTGATTGAGTGGCATCGAACATTCATTCTATTCGAGCCGAGATCGATTGGATCAAGTCAGTCTGACCAAATAGAGCTGTGTGCAACACGCCTACAAGCAATTTACAATGCTAAGCCAAGTCTGCATGTCCTTCCCCGACTGGTGTCTCCAGGACATGAGAATCTGCCAAAGGACGACGCGTCGACTTGTGATAGTTTGTTTCAGGCCGATGATACACGATCCCATGGCGTGACAGAAAAAATATCAAGAAAAGTGCGCCATTTACTGTGTGATTCGCGAGTAAAATGTTCGGGCCGAACATGCTTTCCATTCTGATGAAAGCTCTGCGCAATACGCTGCTCAATTCGAAGCTGATACGATTTGTGAGGAAATTTGAGTACAGCAACAAGATTGAACTAGAGTTTCCATTTAATGGTTAGTTTGGCCAAATTCTCTCAAAGGACAGTGGTTGATTATGCTAACCTGCCGTGTCATGACAAACGTACATTAGTGTACTCTTGCAACTGTTACAGAATGAAACGCTATACATAACATGGAACCAAATCAATCAAAACAATTTCAGTGCTCAAAGTCCCTTGTCCATACTTGCTTCGTAAGGTTCATGGTCACCTGACCATGAATGCTCTTGACATGGGTAGCATACACTTCTACTGTTTCCCTCCACATGTTATGCTACATCACTATCATCGGAACCAATCGTACTTGGAGTACCCATTACTCCCTTCTCAACCACAACATCGGTATTCTTGTACATGATATCTGTCCTTACCGAATACTTCACCCCACTCGTAACTTTACTCCCCTCGTGGAGCAAATCATGGTCGAATATCAAGACACTTCCCACCTTCGGATCGACTTCGTAATACCTGGTTCCGCACAAGAATCTCGTCGATCCTCCTTTCACCTTCTCGTTAAGATAAATATGAACAGTTACATACGACGTTTCACCCGCACGTGAACCGAACTCGGGTCCGCGGACATACCGAATATCATGATGGGGAGCGAAGAACTGCCCCGGCTCATACTTCAAGAATCGCATGCGTTCATTCAATCCCACCGCCGTTGCAGTACGGGAATCGTTTACGTGTTGTTTTCGTGATGTAAATGTCTGCAACTTCTTCTCCCATACAGTACCCCTCAGTGCATCGCGAATTCGTTGGTATATCGTGTTGCTTAATTGCTCATCGTCGATAATGCACCGTCCACAATTTCGTACTGTTTGGTTTAGGACTTCTTTCCCATCTGGACCATGTATCAAGGCGTGATCGAAGCCTTCATCTTCGGCTCGCCGGACAAGGGAAGAGCATTCATCTGGACTGAGGAGGTTGTGGATAACTATTGCGAACGATGTTTTGCCCGTGACGGGTATTAAGTCGGAGGAGAGGTCTTGGATTAAGGGACGTTTGAGGGCAGAAGATTGGCGTTTTCTGAATGTAATGGGTGTCATGATGAAGTTTAGTCGATGGAGAGGTTGGCAGGTAAGTCTGGTAGGTTGGACAGTGTAGTCGTACGATACCTGCTTGTCTATGAGAGGATTGCTTTTTGATCAGCGTTGGTTGAGGTTACGACTTCCATGTGAAAGGAGGCTCGCAAGAATGTACGATGAAGTGTTGTCAATTGAGAAATATCTATGGTACCTAAATGAAGCAACTAAGGAACTCGAGAGAAAAAATATGTAAAACGAGAACTCTACGAAGGTGGACCACACCAACTCTTCGCTACGTCTACGTGACGTCAGAATCGGATTTAGCGAGGGCATTATTTTTATTAGGCCAAAAGTCAAGAAAAAATGCATTTCCCCGGGATTTTATATCCGGGCCCATAGTGTAACCGTCCCAGTCCTGATACTGGAGGGTCCAGTCTCAAGACTGGGTAGCGTGATCCCCGAATTGAGACGTGTTTCCGAAAATGCCCCAGTTACAATACAAGGACTGCAGTATCGATACCTGATGCCCAGTATGAATTCTGGGTTATAATGAAACATGCACCGTGGCCCCATATTGTAACTGTCATTGTATTGAAACAGGCAAGCCGGTATCGATACTGAATACAAAAGCAAGTGTCCAGTATTGATAGCGGAAAATCCCATATCGATACTAGACGTCCATTATAAATACTGGGTGCCCCGGCAGATGCGGTGCATCCCATCGCAAAAAAAATAAAAACACACCCAACACCCAACCGATTCATGGATATCATAATCTGGATGTCACTGTATTGTAACTGGAGGCATTTTTTGGAACCGTGTCTCAATTCGGGGATCGCGCTACCTAGTATTGAAACTGGACTATCCAGTATCAAGACTAGGGCAGTTACAATATGAGGTCCAACATATATACATCAAAAAACAAAAAACAAAGTTGGGGAAGAATTTCTTCCCCCCAGTGCTCAAAAAATTCCCCATTTCTATAGGAATTGCAGAAGACTGCCATTTGATGCAGATTGTAAGATCTGCCAAATGTGCAGAAGATACAGTATTGGTTCTTAGAATAAGAGCTTTGTTAGTAAATTTAACACAGAGAGAAGTTATTGGTATCTGGAATTTATTAGCATATTTACCTCAAGATAATGTCTTTTCCTTTCCTGGGAGGTTTTAGCTCTGTTGCAGGGCTCAATGAGGTTGCCCATTCACTCCTCTCACCAATAAATACCCGTCACAGACAGCAACAAGTTTCTTTCTCTTTTACCCACTCAACACCACTTCTAATGGCATGTCAAGCTATTACTGTCATCTGTCATGTCTTCTTCAAACAGTCTTCTCCTCCTCACATGTGCTACCATTGCTTCATTCCAAAAAGCCAGCAATATTAATTTAGGTGCTCTGAAAACAAAAATAAGTGACATCCATGGCTGCATTCAGTAAAAGAATGTCCTGACCAATAAACAATTTTTTTTACGTCGCACGAGGCCTTATGTAGTGTTGGGTCATTTCTGAGATGAATTGTCAAATCTCAGCAACCACTGGATATGAGGAGAAAACATATGTTCATGCTACTGAGACAATGGAGCAACAAAATGTTCTTTGTAAAAATCAGGGTGTGTGTTGTAGTGGGAAACATACATATTACAAGAAAGGTCCAAGTAGTACTTAGAATACATGGTTCATAAAACTTAAATTTAGAGTAAGTTTAGTAAAAAAGAGACAGAAAACGAAGAAATTCACCTCTAACTAATTCTTTTTTCATTTCCTACATTTTTAATTTCTAATTATTAGGGCCTTTCCATTTCCCTAGTTTTGGCCTGATGCACTCACACACACACAGGTCTTATGCTATACCTGGACTAAACAACACATTTTTGTACGCAATTTCTTTTTTTAACAAACAAGCAAGGTCTTCTTGAAATCTTTGCAGACTTCGAAGAAAGACCTGTCTTTCCTTCCTCTGTAATGCCCTAATTCATATAGTTTTACCTTCTCCTCTTTTGCTCGTCCTATCCAAACACCCCTTTCTTTGTGCTGTCCTCACACTCCAAACAGTGATTGCTCACAAAAGCCTCATTTCTCACCTCAAACTCCCTTACACATCCTTCTTCTCCTTCTCTGTAATCTCATGCTATTCCTCCTTCTCACCTACTCCTCTTTCTCTCCTTCTCCTCAATCTCATCCTTCTTCTCCTTCTCCTCTTTCACAACCATCTCCTCCTTCTTATCCATCTCATCCTTCATGTCCTTCTGCACCATATGAACCTTCTGATCCATTTATTATTTATCCTCCTTGTCCTCGTTGTCCTCCTTGTCCTCCTTGTCCTCCTTGTCCTCGTTGT
>JALLPD010001101.1:0-13006 GCA_036940065.1 Cyclotella cf. meneghiniana
TGCTTTGTTGCACTTGTTATATCTTTGTGCATGGGTAGAACCTTGGGTAGCCTAAATAGCTCTATCTACATGCACTACAATCCTTTCTAGTTTGACATGCGAACCTGTTCTTGCTTGCTGATATCAACCCTCCGCCTTTGTTAGTGGTGGTCATCCAAGCTGACCTCTTGAAGTGATCGGAATCAGTGGCTTCTTCAAGTTAGTGCACAATGGGAATGTTGTGGCTGTCATTAGTTCTAATACGTTTGCACTGTGTGCAGGTGGAAACACTGTGTTTTCCATCATTAGGGTGGAGTGGGCATAGCCTACTCAAATCTTCATGATGGCACAGAGTCTAGAGCGTCAGTATCCATTCTAATGAGTGTTTGACTTGTTGCTAAGTCTCTTGCTGTTGCAGAGGTATGTTTTTGCCTTCTTCTGCATGACTTTACTTAATTGTTTTGGCTGGAACAGCTTCCTAACTAGTTGCCCATTAATGCCTTCTTAAGAATTACTGTTGTCTGTGCAGTACAACTTCATTCTATTGGATATTGTGTTTCTTGGACATCCTAATCTGATGGCAACTAGCAAGTAATACCTCCTATCCACAAGGTAAGTTTCCTCTGAATTTTCCTTTTTTTGGACTGGATCTGCTCTGTCTTTATGTGGTCTGAGACCTCCCCTGAACTGTGAGTTCTAGATAGACAGGCAATGTCTGTCAAGCACTCAAGCTCACTCAAACAGTTGCACTCTTCTGTGGAAACTTCAGTAACATGTTTGTGGCTGAGCTTATAGCATTAGCTAATATCAACTATTCTATTTCACACCATTTGGAAGGTCTGCTCTTTTACTCTTACTCTTGAGGAAAATTACATTGGAGTGATATGCTCTGTGCTTTTGAGTGTGTATGCTCAGGAAGAGCACTACATCTGAGTGGTTAGCTCTGAGCCTGATATTTTGTGTCTTCGGTGGTGTTGCACACTGGTTCACTGATACAGCAGATGCTTTTAATTGTAACCACTGGCAAGATCATTGTTATCATCTTTCATCTCTGATTGTTTGAAAACCTTGAACAACTTGTAACTCTGTCTGGAACTTTATCCAAGACTGAGAGCATATGCTGGCTTAGCATTGCTCATATTATTTTATTGCAAAAGCAAAAAAATCATGTGACTGTACCCTTCCTGTCTTGTGTAGAAGCACACCATCCAACATGTACCAAGATTTTGACACCTGCCTAGCCGTGTAGGGAACACACATGATTGTCCACACTGTTCCGAAGAACTGTGTCATTTTTCCTGGTGTTACTGTGGTGCCACTGTGTTTTGTGGTTCCAAAACCAACAGGGTTTAATTTTCAGTCACTTGATGAGATGTCACAACTGTGGTGGCTGTCTTCTCTGTTTTTTAAAGTAATCAAAGTGTTTGTCCCATGTAAGAAGAGGTCTTATTACTGGGGTATTTTATTTACTTTTTACCTCCAGCTTTTTTCTGGTAAGTAATTTCACCAAAACAATTGAATTACAGAAATTCAGTTTTAGTTTTGACCCATTTGAAGATTTTGTGCAAATCTTTCTTCACTGTACTGCACAATTATATTTAATTTTTCATTTTTTCAAGAATTTTCTATCTAGCTTTAAGTACCTGAATTCAACTTAAAAATATTTATTTATTTTGAATTTTGAATTTTTAACTTAGTGATCACTCATTTTGTGGCTCAGAGGAAGTACTCTGGCACTTTACTTAGCACAAATAAGCTTTTCAGACTCCTGGTCACCTTCTCAAGGAGTCCCAGAGCCATGCATATACTGTATAAATTGGTTGGCCAGTCACACAAAATGTCCATGATCTCGCCAACATGTGACTATCTCACCATTTTTTGGCAAGGAATAAAGCAAGTAAGAAAAAACAAAAAATACCAATCATAGATAGTACTGTATTAATATCTTTTTTATTATGCCCCTTTGTTCCCGCCAATTTATTTTGGGGCTAGAGGGCTCTGTACCCTCTTGCCCACCCACAACCCACCCTTATGTTGACCAACCATGGTGAACCTCCCCTCAATGTGCAACTTGTTGTTACTTTTGATGGAACAAGCTTGGTGATTTGCAAGTAGGACATATTGTTTGAGCAGCATTTTTTGATATGGCTGCTGAAAGGTAGTTGTTGCCTTGGTGGAGTCTGTGATTGCTGAGATGCATGGGAGAGATCGTGGGGAAATCAACAAGCAACAGTTTTGTCCAGTGCCATTTCTCAACTGATGCTATAATCCTTCAAGGATGTATGTGGAGAAAACAGGATTAAAGCCCTGAATGCACAAAATTTCCAGAAAATAGGTGTGATTTTATAAAATGAGACAATCTTAATGCAATCCTTAGATTCCATAATTTTCAGTATCAGGAGAATTTATGACTCTTGCTTTTTTGAATTTTCTCACATAGAGTATGCATGATAAATCCAGGCATGTGCATGAATTCTGCAGCTCAACCCTGTCTGTAAGAATATCCCCTGAAGATTAAGTTGACTTGTTGTTGTTTTCATGATTTTGTGAGCACCCCCATGCTTTTATTACATGCACATTGCGCAGCATCATTATGATATCTTCATTGTGTACTGGGCTGTGCTAGCCTTTCCAAATTTGTGGATGAAGTCCCAAAAAGTCATGTTCCTGGTCAATTTCTGATTTCAGTGCAATATTACAATGGTTGCTTTCTTTGCAAGCAATCTTGCCTAGATTGCAAGGGCTGTTGCATGCTTAGCTAGCATTCATGGGCACACAATTTTGATCATTGAGCTGTATTGTAACTTGTCAAGCATTGTGCATTTGGTAGTTTTCATGTTGACACATGATTACACATGATGTTTTGCAGTCATGCTGGGTCAACGGGCTGTTCCGTGATTTCCACATATAATTGGAGCTGATTCACGACCAGACTAGTCAATTTTTTAGCTTGCAATGACTACCCAATGAAACAGGCTGTTGTACAAGTAAAAAGACTTATTGCCATGCAACTCCACCTCCCCCATGAATCCAACTTGGGAAATATCTCAACAGATCAGGAATCTGATGGGACAAGAAAAAATACTAATGAGACAACACACTCCTACTTAAATCAGACATCCAACCTATGCCCTTGTGAAACTCCAGCTGTCAACTCAATGAAATTAACAAAAATGACTTGTGAACAACTTAAGGGATGAGAAGTTTAAGGGGCATTGTGGTCACTTTAGTGGGATTTATTGGTAAAAGGGACTACACATAAAGTTGTAGGGCCTAAATTGGCTACAAACTATCTAGGGGGTTGTCAAGGCCCTAGAAACTATTCTACTTCAATGTATTGTATATTAGGGTATGAACAGAACCTTTTTTATACTCTCATAATGCTATGACTCACATTCTGTGACACATAGAACAGGTTTTTTAGCTTTAAAAGCCTGTTTCACATGCTCTTTAAAAGGCAATACACATAATAAATGGTGACTCTTGTACTACTACTAAGGCCGTTCCTTAAAAAATCACAGCATAAGTCTTTCCAGGACTACCTAATTAATGACTATTTTTAGGGGCTGTTTCAAGACATGGAACTGGGCACCTATTCATAGCTATTATGTACCACTTTTGAGTGTAGATAGACTGGTAGTCATTTTCTTCATGAGCACACCTGGGCAACATGTTTACTCTAGTAGGTGGAGGAGAGTGTACCCGAGTCAACTGGGAACACGGCCTCATTAACATGTCTGTTTTTTTGTGACTACATGTTGAAGGACATGTGCCAGGCTTATGAGTAAGACTCGCAACTACTGTTGAGTGCATAGCCCAGCTCAGTATTGGGATATCAATTGATAGTAACCTAAGCCATAAAGCCTAATAAGATTTTGGTAGGAATCCTGGACCTTGTGGTGGTGATATGAAAAATAGTTTTATGAGATTATTTGTACTGCTCAAAATGGTGCTGCTCCTTGCAGTACGAGCATTTAGAACATGTCAGCAGAATTCTCGTGTATTGTTCCTAGCTGACCTGGTGTGTAGATTTTACATGATGTGAGTACAATATGTGGTCTATGTTTGGATCATGGATCTTGAACCCTCAAGATCCAAATTTTTGTGTGTACTACTCCTTTGTGAGAAAAGGAAAGTATTTCCATTTTATTTTTAACTAAATAGAATTACTTATAATATAAACTACCTTGGCCATTGATACTTGGCTTAAGTTAATGTGTTCCATCTACCCAAATGGTAGCAAAGAGTACATACTTGACATTCATGACTTGCAACTATGACTCAAGGTCTGAGATTCTTTCACAACATTTGCCTGGTTTTAAAGAGACAAAGAGTATCAATGGAAGTGATTCAAATCATGCTTAATACTGTATAAATCAGTGACAATGGTCACATGAAACATCCTCAATTTTGGCAATGTGTGAAGATCTCACCAAGTTTGGCAGGGAATAAAGTAAGTAAAATAAAAAAACAGACTGTAGATAGTACCATATCACTATCCTTTTTAATATGCCCCCTCTTGTTAGCAGCAGTTCATTTTGATAGTAGGAGGCTCTTAAGCATCCCCCCACTCACGGTCCACTTATATGTCATGCCAAACATGACAAACCTCACCTCTCTGTGAAAGGTTGACAGGCACTTTTACCAATGAAAGATTTTTGGATTTGTGATGGGGACATATTGCTTGGGCTTTTCTTAATGCAGCCATTGAAAGAAAATCACCTTAGTAGCAGTCTGTGACAGCTGGGATGCATAGGAGTGACTGTGGGGAAAGCCCTGGGTTCATTTGGTGCCATTTTATGGCAGACACAAAAATCCACCAAAACTACCAATAAATTATTTTTATGTATAGTTTAACTATATAAATTATTTATTTAGTTTCTTTTGTTATTATTGCCTTGGTGGCAGTCTACGACGGCTGAGATGCATAGAAGTGACTATGGGCAAAGTCTTTAGTTTATCTGGTGCTATTTCTTGGCAGATGCAACAATCCATTTTAAACACTTATATTATTTATTTAGATATTTTGTTCATGTCAAAAAAACAACTTTAATGTTTCAAGGGTCAGCTCTTGTTACCAAGCTCAAAAAACCCATTTGTTTCTCTAATGCTATTTCTTGCAGACAAGAGACACAACAATGAACAAAATTGGTGCAAAGTCTTGCCACAGGCAGCAAGTTGCCACAACTAAGGTGGTGCTTATACATGCACTCATTGTTTGTGGCAAATATGCTGATGGTTAGAAGACACCATTCCAGAGGCGGTAGTGGTGCAAACATCTTCTTCAATGAAAAAAATATATGGTATTATGTAAGCCCACCAAAAAAGCAAGGTGATGTGTGGTGAGTTAACACAACAGTTGGCCATAACTATTGAACCACAATGAGTTACCAGGAGCCCAACATATTGGCATGTTGTCTTGCAATGGAGAATCTATTTATATGTAACTTATGTGGAAAAAATGGGTTTAAAGGCCTGAAAACACAGTGTCCAGAAAATAGGTGAGATTTTGTAAAATGAGATGATCTCAATGATTTCTGTGTTTGCCAATTTATATGCTAGTCCTGTTGCCATGATGTGGTTGATTTGTGGTTGTACATTCAACTTCTAATAGATATCTGTTGATTGCATTTTGCAGACCTCTAATAGGAAAATCTCCTCTGGTATACAGAAGTGCTCTGGTTTAGTACTTCCTAATGGATTTTTGCACATAGTTTTGTTTGATGGGACATTTTGGACAATGTTCACAGTCACCATATTCTCTTCTGGTGATGCCAGTTCAAAATGTATATTTTTGTGACTGAAATTACAGTGATCTGACCAACAATTCCAATTTTCAGTGTGCGATCCATTCTTATTTTGAACAACCTCTTTCACTCTCAATTCATATGAGAAACCCTTGTTTTTCTCTATAGCATCATTGATAAAAAGAACTCTTGCATATGCATGATTCCCCTCTTTAATGAGTGAAAGAGATTGGGAAAGAATGGATTCACAGTCATCAATAATTTGGTGTGGAATAGCATTTTGGGCCCACATGCAATACAACATGTGTAGTATGGCTGCCGGAAAAGTATTGGTTGCCTTTATTATGGTGTCATTTCCTTCATCCCTGTAAGTGAAACTCCATGGTATGGAACAACTGATGATTTTGCACACTAAATAGTTATCAGCAAAAGATGAATGGGTTCTACTGTATAACGATATCACTTTCTTGGAGACTGGGTGTTCTTGGCTATTTGAACTTCACCTCAAAGCTCAAGACAATTTGTTTCCACTATTGCCTTGAAGCAAAAGTCCTGACCTATTCAACCCTGCACTCAGTAAAAATAAAGGCAAGGGCAGAGCAAGTAGCAGAAAAGGAACCAGCACCCAGACAAATTGTCACTGTTGATGTCATGTTGTGGTGACTTCTTCTTGTGCTGATGAGGGAGTTAAGAGGATTCTCTTGATAACAGATTTTTTAAATGTCTTCAAGAAGCCAGCCATGCCATTGAAGGTAAAGTTCTCCATACTGATTGGGAAAGGTGAAAGATCTTGAGAATTTATGCTCTTTATTGCATCAACAATGACTTGCTTACTGACATCTTGTTTCTTGGATGGTGCACCCCTCCTTTTTCTCTTCTCACTGTCATGCAGCTCTGCTTCTTGTAGTTCTCCCATCAGAGCTGGAGAGAAAACCCTGTTGTTGTACTGGAAGTAGCGGAAGAGTCTCACTAACATGGAGAAGTATTTCCCCTGGTGACTGGCACTCCTGACATGGAGTATTGCCTGTGATTCATTGTCCAGGCCATCAAAGAGGCCATCCTTTTTGCCAGGAGCCTGCTGGAGATGATTCTTCACTTGCACCTTTCCCAGATGCAGCTCAAGGGGAGCAGCAGGGGGAGGGATAACAGTGGCTTTTAGAGCAGTACATGTCTGTAGGTAAAGCTGTCGATGAAGGAAGGTATTTGGTGTAGCAACAGGGGGTGATCCATTATTGGGACTGGAACGGGAGAAAATGCAAGAACATGAATGGAACCTTCCCTGCATCCCAGATAATTACCTGTTCTAACACCTCCCCTCACCCTTGCCCTCTGCTCCTGCCACCACAGCCAATACAACAGCAGCCAGCACCCCCTCCTCTCCCTTCAGTGCACTCCACCTGCAGCCCCCTTGGGAGGCATCTTCCCCCAATCCCCCCAGCAGAATGAACAGCGACAAATGCACAAAGTGCTGTAGGAAACAAATTCATATTATGAGTTCGAACTGCAATGACTGGTGCTGAGGGCCCATCCTCTGCAGATAAACCCACAGCCATGATGCAGGCGGCATAGCTGCAAAGTTGGGCAGCATTAGTATCAGCTTGCAATAACATGTTGATAAAGAATGGGAGGCAACAAATTAATCGAATAGATGATAATGACACAAAAACTTTATATTATGATATGATGAGATGTTATGTGGTGGATGTGTGGCAATGCACAGAATCTGAGCAGTCTTCTGCTACACAAGAACTTCAAGGTGAAGCCAGGGATCATGATAGTTGGTAACATCTACGTGAAGTAATCAGTATATTTTACAAATGCGGACATCTGCTCCTGATTATTATTTTGCCACCACAAAAAATATTTGCCCTAACAAATAGCATTAGATGTCACAAAAATTGAAAACATAAAATTTCAGGATAAGGTAGGAATCCTACAACACTTAAAGTTGGCTTGCTACAAAAATGGCATCTATCCTGCCTAATCCTGGACTTTGATAACTGCCAAAACTGTCATTAGCACAGCCAGATTTAAATTTCTCAAATTCTTTATCATTTCTAGAATGATTCTAAATAAATCCTGATTTCTAAATAAAATAATCATTTTTACGTACCAACATTGTTGATACTAATTTTTATTCGACAATTTTGGCACATTAGGCATATTCCATCATGAATGATAAACAAGTTGACAAAAAGGTAAACTTTTGGTACAAACATGTAGAGTTGTAGATAGGACTGGGTGCCTGCAGTAATTAATTTTTTCATCCAAATTTCCAAATATCATGTTCCAAATCAATTATTTGGAAGCAATTTGGAAGTGCCTTTCTTGATTCTTTGCCATAAATTATGCTCATTCTAATTATTCCAAGCAGCCCTTTTAGTGAGTTCTGTAATCACTTTAGGAAAATTTTGTTTCTTAAAATACAGCATGATATCCAATTCAATCATCCTTCTCATCTCTCCATCATCCCAATCAAAGTTGAATGGTCATGAAGAGGCAATATTTGGATAATTTGGATTTTTGGAGTGAAATCAGAGGAGAATCAAATTTGGAAAATTAACAGCCTGTCTGGTCAGGTTGACTTTTTATCCAGATTTTTCTAAGTTTGGAAAGGAAAAAGCACAGACTTCAACATTTGGAATGGATTTGGAAGTGATTTGGTGCTTCCAAATATTTGGTAATTTGGACATTTGAACAAAAAATCAAAGCATAGCAAGCACCCACTGGATTTCCAAAAAATAGAAATGAAAGGAATTTGGTTTTTGTCAAAATAAACCATGATGGTCTATTCACCTTATTGTCCCCTGAGACAGCTGTCCATCCTGCTTCATTCATGAACATGCCCTACTTCATTAAAACCACCACCTGAGTGTATTCTAAACAATCAACAAAAGCTTTTAGCTCTGTAGCACCTTGCATTTGCAACCATTAACTTGTATCTCATCTTTGAAAATTAAACAAAATTCACTTATCAACAAACTGCACCATGAAAACAAATATGATTTTTTGAATGCATTGAGATGTGCATTTGTTTTTCTTAAGATAATGAATTTAATTTAAGCAAATAAAACAACACATTTGGGTTGAGAAGGAAAGCTGGGTGTAATCAAATAGAGCATGTCTGTTGTCATTTTGCTGACAACCTGGCAAGCATTTCATCATATTATTTCTTGTATAGCATACCCACCTTGTGGCTTTCTGCTCAAGGGGCAAGCACCTGCAAATGGGAAATTCAGGGTTAAAAACTCAACTTTCTTCCCATTATCAGTTATGATGCCATTGGCCAAGAGAGCCTTCCCTGTGTCACTGCATTTTATGTTGTTGAAGTATGCCTCACCTGTCTTGACCTTCATGACATCAGGAGCAAGCAGACTGGTTGCAGCATGTTCTCACACTTCATTGCCCTCAGCCATGAGTGCTGCCATTTTACAGTGGTGTAAGAGATTAGTCCACCGATGCCAAGATGATCAGAAAACACTATGGACACCCTAGAAATACTGTACCCATCCAGGCAATGAATGGCATAGAGAGGAACATCTGGAAGGTAGGTTTTGGTAGGAAGGATGGTAAATGTTGAAGGTTGAGTGTTTGCCCCTTTGTGCCAACATATTTTTTGTGCAGTTAAAAATTGGCCTTTTGACACTGCCAATTTTTTATGCATGATATCCTCTCCTCTGCATGTACCTGTTCATTTTTGTAGATTTTCAGCCACTAGGCCACAGAGCAAGCATGCTCTTTTCATTGAGTCTCTCTGACTTCTTCTTCAATTTTTGATGACTGTGTTAGAAGATTTATTACGTGATCAGAATTTGAATAAATATGTTTTTATGTTTATGACTTTGTTAAAAATGTTAGGGAAGCACAAGTCACTTTTGTTTGTGAACATTGTTTTGATGATGACATGAATTAATATTTTGTCTAGTTCATTGGTGTGTTAAGTCAACTTTAAGAATACAAATTGATCGAATCCAGATTCTGAGTCATTGAAGCCCTAGACCTTCCAGCTTACTTTGAAGTACCTGTTGGAGGGCTGGGCAATTCAAAATGGCTAGAGAGAGGAGAATGCAATCAAAGTGAACATGAAAGATCAAAAGAAAGATGAAAAAATTGGAAAGGATATTGAAAAGAGCCAACTGGAGCGCAACAGAATCGGGAGTGATGATCTTGAAAGAGACAACCCACAAACTGAACTTCTTGAAAAAGAGAGGTCGGCTGAATAAAATTTGAGAGTGATGATCTTTAGATATAGAACCCAGGAGTTGAAGTTGCTTGAGTCAAAAGTCCATCCAGGCAATCATCTGAATAAGAGCGTAATTTCTGGAGTCAAAAGTCAATCCAAGCAAGATTGAGTAAAAGAGTGTGAGAAGTTTGGAAGTACCTTCAAGCAAGGATTGTAAAGTTAGGAAGTCCCTTTGCAGCAAACAAGAGAGAAAGAAATTCCAAGTGGTATGAGTGAAAAAGGTATGGCCAAGTTGTGCACAGCACAAGTTCTGTTACAGAGTTTTTGAATCTATTGAGACTAGAAGGGAACAAGATGGAACACTCGAGTGCAAGGAACAGTGTAAAGCACTTTGTACCTATATTCAAGAAAGATGACCTAAATGAGTACATGGCATGGAGTGATGTGATGCATCGTCTTATTTTGGCAACCAAATGCTCTATGGCTATTATGAGAAGAAAATGTATTATGTGTTGGGAGCCCTGAAAAAGCATGAGGACTTATTGAACATGAACCCAAGTGATGCTAGTGAAGCAGAAATTCTGAGTATGATGGCAAAGAATGATAAGGTAATGGGCTATATTAATTTAGGACTGACCTTGATTGAGCATAGAAACTGTGTGTCAGTGACAAAGTCAGTGGAATTTCCTCATGGTATTGCATACCTGGCACTGAAGGAGTTATGTGAGTATTTCATTCTGGCTAGAACAATAACTAGAGCTGGTCTGAAGAACATGTTGCATCAAGAGAAAATGAAGGGAGATCAAGATCTAAAAGATTTAGAATGTGAACGATCAGAATAAGAAGTATGTTTATTGAAGCGGGGTTGCAATTGATGAGTCAGATTTGGTGGACCAGGCTGTAAGCACTGCCTGGACCTGATTATGCTGATGTTATGATAGCTGCAAATAGAAATGCTGCAAGGCCGTGAGAGCCTATGTTGAAGAAGGTCATACATGTGGCTAGGGACAAGTTTGAGTTCAGTACAAAAGATAATCTGAAGAATGACAAGAAGAGGCAACACTTGTGGGAATAACATTTAATGGAAAGGGTCACAAATGTGTCAAGCAAGGTCACAAGGTGACAGAGTGCTCACAGAAGGGCAATGGTGGTTATGCAATCAATGGAACATTTCATGTGTATGGAGAACCAGGTCACAATGCTTAAAGATTTTGGGAGAAAGAAAAGAATGCAGTTAGAAGGCTTACAAGATGGGTAAGCTGTGAGAAAAACAATGAATCATGTGGAAGCAAGGACGCCGCAGCTTCATCTGTTGAAGCTGTATTCTGAGTATCTAAGCAAATTTTGGTGAGAATCACACTTTGCATATGAAATAGCACTGTGATACAAGGAATATTGAATATAGGTAGGACAAATTCCAAACACTGATCAAAGAAGATGTAAAAAGGTTTATTATGTGATCAGCATTTGATTTATATGTTTGTATGTTTGTCACATTTTTGAAAGTGTTTAGGGTTGCACAAGATACTAATGTCTTTTTGATGATGTTATTAAATAATATTGAGTCAAGTTAATTGGTGTGTTAAGACAATTTGATGGTACAAATTGATGGAATGTAGATTCTGGGTCATTGAAGCCCAAGACCTACCAGCAGACTGTTCAAACGTTCCACTGGGAATATATAACAATGACCCCTGGCCCATTGTTATTACCACATACCTATAAGAAATGATGATTGATTTGAAATGAATATGGATAGCAAATTGTATCTGCAGAAACATAACGTCTGTTGAAGGTAAAGATCTAAAATTTGTAGGAGTCCTTCAATCATTTATGGGAATATGATTCAAAAATCAAAACTTTCCTTTAGTGTATAAACAATATCAGACATTCATGGACAAATGATTGAAGTGCTTTTATCAAGCTCTTGAATTTTTCAGTTGCATGTGTCATCCAAATTTGAATGCTAGTGGTCACAGTTGGGCGGAGGGCTATGAGAGAGATGTCATACAAAGTAAGCCTCATAGTAAAACATACAGTAAAACAGATCTGCCACAAACTTTAGTTCTTACCATTGGAGCTTCAAGATTGATATGGATTTGGGAAGCTGAAATTGCACTATCTATCCCCAAAATCAAAGACATGATGACACTGCACATTCAGAACAAGATCTTGGCCCCTCAAGTAAGCATGTCATATCAAGAATTCTGATATTGGCATAGGCCAAGAAAGAGCCTTATTTAGTACCCCTAGGTACTAAAAGTTATAATATTCCTTTTCCTACGAGTAAAAGGTAAACACCCAAGTGGCAAGGACTCCTCATGATAAGGTCTTCATTACCCTCTAATCCAGAAGCACAAACTCCCTAGAGCAGACCTTCATTGCCCAACCAAGAGGAAACTCTTGAGAAGGATATAAAAATACATACACCGCGTAGAATCTACACAGTTTCATTTTGGGTGAAAGGGATTCACATTGCCCTTCCGACCTCATTTTTAACAAAAACTTAATGTATAAAAATCTTGCAAACATCTCTACAAAAGAGGATCACCTAAAAAAGTATGGCATAGTACTTTTTCTCCAACAATATGCTTAGGTCACTATCTAAAGATAGCTTTGTTATGAGACTGTCTCGCATAGTAACAAGCCCTGTTATGCAAATCTCACATAGTAACAAACCCTGCTATGCAATCATCTTGCATAGTAGACAACAACATCTTTGACATTTTTCAAGGTATGAGCAACAAATTTTCTTTGCGATTGAAAAAAAGGACAGAATCTTTATTTTCAAGTGATTGGTGAAATCTTTTATGTTCATGATAATTATTCTTTGTGCAATTGATCGATCGAATTGAGAGATCGACAAATTAAGTGATCAACCATCTTGCAAACTCATAAAATTTGCAATTGAGAATTCTCACAAAACTGCAATAACAAGCTTTCAGGGAAAATGAATAAAATATACACTACGATAGGTAAACGGGAGTATACACCTGGTATATGTGAAATGCCCGCTATGTCCCAACTGTATACCAGGAAAATGTGGATGTATGACAAAAACCTGGTATATGACTGGTATACACTACACATACACCAG
>JALLPD010001103.1:0-13052 GCA_036940065.1 Cyclotella cf. meneghiniana
TTAACCCCAGGGTGAAAGCTAGGGGCTTAGTTAGTGATGTCATCCCTCCTGGTAGAATCACCGTATACCATGGAGTCATCTCGCAGGCTTCGGATTCCAAAGTGAGGGAAAATCGGGGGAAGATCCGGGTAAAAAGGTCCCCGAAGGCCACAAATCAGCGCGAGGTCATCATTATTCTACGAGCATTCTACGTACGTATGGTATTGACTTACCTTATGTACCGTAGGCGTATCTAACTACAGAATGATAGGTATACTATTGTATGTTATGGTACAATACTCCTCTCACGCACGACGCACGCTTCACCCTCGCATCACATTTGATCGTTGGAGGACATCATCATCGCAGTAATTATATCATCATCATCCATCGATCGCTGCAATCACCGGCCATCGCCATCAACGTTTTTTAACTTCTTGCATAGTCCTTTTTAAAAGCCGAAACATAAATCTCACCCACCATTAGACCGAACCATAACATCGTTGGTTCGCTTCATTTACTAGTCATCGCATGACTCGTTGTTTCGTGCTGCTGTGTGTCACTGAATGCGTGCTGATCTGAGGCATGCATTTTCTGTTGCAAGCGTTGGTGATTTGCTCATGTTTGCAGTAACATGCCTAGAAAAACTTGAACTGTATCGGTGGAATTTCTACAGAGCGTGACTCTGGCATTTTAGATAACTTCATTTACCATTAGTCGTGGTCAGTGGTCAGAACAATCTGATATCACCGACCTCCTCGGCATAGCAGTACACCCAAGACGGCATTCTCGCAAACATTGCAATGCGATGAACATAAGCATGTTCACGCTAAGTCACGGAAGACAAAGAGGTCGCAGAAGAGTAGCCAATTACAACATGCACAAAGCTTGTGCATTGTTCTGGATAGGAACATCACTCACAAATAGGAATCATGCTCTCGTGACCGTCGGGTTTGGTTTCAGAGCTGTCCCTAACACCCAGCATCCCAATTGCTTCAATTTTCATCGAAGAGATTGGAATATCGCTTGGCACGCTTCGACGCTCTCGAAAAGAGCGAGACTGCGTATGGGGCAACATAATGAAGGAACAAAAAGAGACGAGTCGACATCAAACCAAGATAGCAAAAGGAAGCGATTCGGAGAGCGAACATCACGGAAACGAAAGAAGTTGATTGCCATGAACAAAAATTACAATGACGATGAACCAGCTCATAACATGGATGAGAATGGCGATGATTCACAAACTTCGTCGGCGTCGTCATCGTCGTCCATAAAAAATCCTAGAGCTAAGATGAAGAAGTTAGCTTCGTCGGCTTATTCGACATTATTGCCACCTCCCTCGATGGGAAAAGGGTCTACTAGTAAACGATGGGAGGATACTAATACTCAGCCCAATGGAGGGTCTAGATTATCAGGCGTAGATTCCAACAGAAAGGACATTTCCACCAGTATGGGAGACACAAACGCTTCATCAAATGCAACACCAAAACGAACTAAGCAGTCCAAGGCCGAAGAAAAAGTCGAAGGGGAATCAACGTCGGATGCGGGAAGTGCAAGTAAAAACAAGACCGACTTCTCATCCTCACAGCCATTTTCATCTCCATCTGGTTATGCAAGGTTTCTATCTACAAAGCAGCCGTCTTATCTTCCACCGCCTTCATCGAAAATAACGGGGACCGAAAACGCCGAACTACCAGAATGGGGCTCACTGTTTGTCAACCCCCCGCCGTCGCAGTATGATGTATCGTCCGCTTTTCTGTCGGTCCCTCCCACTGCATTTCCAACCCCGGCCATCGAGGGGGTACTCCCCGTTAGCGAGTTGTTTTATCGCTCTACGCAAGCATTGTCGTCGTCCGCGGGAGAGGACGGAGAAGAAGCGGGGGACGAAGGCGCGAATCGCACTGCAAACACACGGAAAAAGGCGAAAACTTACAAAGAGGCCAAGACAGATATCGCAATTGGAGACGATGAAGAGCTGCCGTTTTCTGCGGAACAAAGTGATAGATTGTCTACTCCGGGAAATAAGATTCACATACGACGAAATAAAGCAGCCGATTCGTCGTTGCTGCTGGATGAAATTGCAACTGGGATAGGTATGGGTATGGACGGGAACCGGATTCCATCGGAGGCGGTGCAGAGAGAATTGACGAGCATGGCAAGACAGGAGCGAGAAGAGCAACGGCAGTTAAATCGTAGCATGAAACAACTTCAAAATACAATGCGAACCCAGGACGATGACACTATCAAAAGCAACCTGGAAGAGGTTGACATCGATGACAAGTCTGCTTCCGAAGTATCGGCAAAGTCAGCCAAGCTCGTCAAGAAAAAGACAAAATTACTAAAAGGTGAACGCATTCCTGGACGTAAAATGGTACGAAGGGGAATGGAGATGCTCGTGGGAGGAGAACCAATCAATGCAGATCCTCCGCAGAGGGCCATCGAACTGAACTACTTCAATAAGCATCCAAGGTTATGGCATCGATCTATCACTCTTAACTCACCTGATTTCGGTCCTCTACTGCACATGCATTCTGCTGGAAAGATATCTAAGTTTGAAGTTGGGCTGTATTGTGAGAACTTTTTCCACATGGCTCAGAAATGGAATATTTGCCCAGGGGATCTGAAATTCGTCGTCAATAATCATGAGTTGAGGATTCGCAATGATAATGCAGCCGCAGAACATGCCTTTGCCGTCGGAACGAATTCACAAGAGGGAAACGCTGGCACCCCAGTACTCGAAGACGACATGAAAACGATCATTCAATCCTTGGCGTCAGAAGAACTAGGGCTTGAATTAGACATAGATGAAGGCATCATCCATGATGGCTCAGGTAGAACAATAATGTTCAATCCACGTGAATTACAAGCGCCAAAGGGATTCGGGGCAACACCGAAACAAAATAGGAGGAAAAGAGAAAGCCGAGGTGGAAGCAGTGGTATTGTATCTGACAAATCTTTGAGCCCTGTTCACTCACTAGACAAGGGTAGTGCCGTTGAACGAGATCCCACACTAGAAAGTGTTCCAGAAGACAGCAAACTAATGTTCACTCTTGGTGGAGAGCTCAAATTCTCGTGAGTAACTAGATTTTCGCTTCTGGTCAGAACTTGTAAGTCTCGGCCAGTTGAACTCGTCTCTCACTGACCGACTCTCTTTTTCAGCCTCGGGGTAACTAAAGCAGAACTTGAATCTGGGCAGGAACACGGTAAAGCCTTCCGCCGAGTTCTGCGCGAAGGAATCGCGTCATCAATAAATGCCGAAGAAATGGGATTTGATGTTCAAATTGCAAAATTGGTGATTAATGATGTTGAAGGAGGATCAACAGATGTGGTTGTTCAGTTTCAACTCGATCCTCGAGAGGCGATGGATATGGGTGAAGCTGAAAGAGTCGCCAAAGACGTAAATGGGGCGCTTGCAAGTGCCATGGACGATGGTAAGATGGCTATGGCATTGGCCCACGTGGCTCGCGAAGAGAAGGGGTGGCCATCAAAAACAAGGAATAGAATTGTGGAAGAATTTCTGTTTGAAACAGAAGACGATGAGGATGACAAGGATTTTGAGGCTGATGATGAAGACGATTCCAATGAAGAAGACAAAAACGGCGATGAACCCGATGACACAGATGATGGCAAAGATGACGATGATGAGTATGACGGGCCATTTGGCATGGCAGGTGATCCGACGTATGAGAAGGATGACCTTTGGCTCGGCGGTGGAAATGGTGGTGTATTTTTCGATTACTCGGAATCAAACTATTTGAATTCCCCGTATAAAGGCAGTCTCGGTCCATATCTTGTTGATGCTGCTTCTCAGAGAGCGAAACAAATTCAGCCTCGTGTCATAGCGATTGGAGATGTTCATGGTTGCATCGACGAACTCCAAGCACTTTTGAGGAAATGTGATTATCACCCCGGGGATACAGTTATTTTTCTTGGAGATTTGGTTTGCAAAGGGCCGGATAGTCTGTCAGTCGTTCAGATGGCAAGGGAAATTGGAGCGATTGGTGTTCGGGGGAACCACGACTTTGAAGTTGTACGATGGCATCAAGCTATCAAAAGTGGTGAGGCTGTTGTGTTTGATTTACATTATTCAGGGAAATGCAGCTCTTCTCAACCGGTTGTCTAATTCAAAAGGTGCAGATCCTCCAGTCATTGGATCGGAGCACTATTATGTGGCTTCTGCGCTTAGCACTGCAGACCTTAAGTGGATGTATACCTTGCCATGGTTCATCAGTAGTTCCCATTTGAATGCACTCTTTGTCCACGCTGGTTTTGTATCTGGAATTAGGCTTGCGAAGCAAAACCCACGTTTGATGATGAATATGAGGTGAGGGTTACGACAACATGTTTTAGACCACAAGTAGCCAAATTAATTTACTCACATTTGTATATCGACTCGTTCAAATTAAAGGAGCATATTACCAGACGGCACAGTAACCTCAAAATTTTTCAACAATTGGCCATGGGCTCGTCTTTGGGACGGCCCTCAAACTGTATTCTTTGGACATGATGCCGATAGAGGTCTTCAACAATACGAGCATGCAATTGGGTTGGATACCGGTTGCGTGTACGGTGGAAAATTGACGGCCTGTATACTACCGGAGAGGAGACTCGTGAGTGTGAACGCAAAGAGAGAGTATTTTCAATACAGACGGAAACATTTTGATTGATCTCTAGACACTCAGGAGGGAAATGTAGATGTCAATGAAAAGACAATCGCAAAGAATAAGAGAATGATGAATTTGAAACGACAGTCAAATAATTAGTTATTAATCTTAATTTTTATAGGTTATTAAACTTAGCACCGGAGTGTATCGGACATTCCTTATTGATTTTTATCTTTTTCTTGGAGGAAAGCAATGTGCTCTCCTTGGGAGATATCTCTATTTTTTGTTGTGATTTTATAATAACAATGCGCTGTGCATAGGTTGCATTAGATAATTGCTCTCACGTCCCCTTTGTGCGAGAGATGACTGCAAAAGTCTTGGTCCGTTTGATCACAAGGTAGCACTCAACAAATAAACAAGGAAAATTTTTGCACCCTCGTGTGCAAGTCACAAGACGTAGTTGACGATAGAAGCCTTCTTCTGCTTACCAGCAACAACTTCCTCACGGAAGGCTGCAAGGGACTCGTGCGCGCACGCCACGGCCAAGTTGTGCACTTTTTTTGACTTGACAGAACTGCTTTGTTTAAAGCGAGAAGTCCTCTCTGGAACAGACCTTTCGAAAGCGCTGACAGGATCCGCTGGCATCGTTTGCGCCTTCCTCATCGATTCAAAATGCGCCGCGGCCGCAGCCTTCTTTAGCATCTTAATTTTTTTCCTTCGCTTTTTATTGCAAAGACGACGTCCATTGTGCAGATTGAAAGCGTTCATCATTAAATCTCCAGACTCGTCGTTCTTCGCGTCGCCCATCGGATCTGCATGCTTCGATTCGTCATCATTTCGATCATCTTCTAAAGACACCATGGAGGACCCAACATCTTGAATCAGATCGTTCAACGTAACCCCCGACGCAACCGAAGCGGCACACGACAAATCTGGTGAAAGATCGCAATGATCATACGAATCTTCGTCGAATTGCATGTCTTCGTTCTCTTCAACGAAGACGTACTCGCTCTCGTCTTCGATTATGTTCAGTCCACTCAGGACACTCATCTCCATTTCCATCACAACATCTTGAGAGGGCGGTTCCATGGTATTGGGAATGATCGGAAGAGTCCAGCAGGGGTACGCGACAGTTGATTTTTTTACCTTGAATCCATGAAAAGACGCTTAGAAAACTCTATTTCTCGACTAAAATGAAATCTTCCACTCGATCAGCGACAATGTTGTTAATTGGATGAATTGTGATGTTAATTCTTTTTGTTGAATTATGATCGAAAGAAAAGATCCGTTTCTCTTAAGTTGAATGATCCCTCTCCTCAGTCAACGTCATGGTGCAACTCAGAGGTGGTCTTTTGTTCTGTTTTGCTGTCCGATCGCATGCTGTCATTCTGTTCTTGACTGCTGAACCTCTAGAGTTCGGAACATGCCAGTGTTCGGCAGAATCTTCTTTCTTGTTCCTGCGAATCTTTCGCAATAAATGTTTTCCAAGAAATTCTTAAAAACCTCAATCAAAAAGAAACTCGCAAATCAGAAAGGTACGAGTCAAAATTCGCTTTGAACCACATGGTAATAGATATATCTTTTGTCACTGTTGTGGAGACAGGACGGGTGAACTGTGACCTCGCGTCAAAATGATACATGAGTTTCATCAAGATTTTCTTTGGTGTGGAGATAATTATGTAGAAGTACCATATGTAGAAATGGTACCAATTTTGATATGTCTGGGGATTTCATAAATCCAGGCTTAGATAAGTCATAGTTTTGGTATGGTACTAAATCTTAAATCTTAGTTCAAAATAGCAGACACCAATTTCCCCTTTACCCCCACAACATCATTCCCATTAATCATCTTACAAACATAGATTTTCGGGTAACAGTTTAAGTGTAGTACTGACGCACCCCCTTTTGTAACAAAAAAACAATTCTCATCAATTTTCATCGATCGCCTATAACTTTTTTCATAGCCATCACAGCGAGATTTGCGAAAAATACTACAAATTTGTCTTTTCACAAGCTTTCGATCGGTATATGGGTAGATGGGTGTCCGACTACTGCAAGCCATTCAAAATCATGCTCGAATGTGCTTGCTCATGAAAAAATACGCAACCATCTCATTGTGTACACTGTTACATGGTCAAGATCTTCTCTATTGACACAAATAATTGTGACAACATAGGTGCACCTCACTCCTAACATGACTAGGAGTGAGGAAGAGCTTAAGACTCTTGTCAAGAGGGCTGCCAAGGCCAGAACAGACCACCCAACTCTCAGCGTTCCTGAGGCAATGAGAGTGGCAACATTTACGATTGAGGAGAGTACGTATTGTACTATCCAGATGAGAGTACACAGAGCATCACGCCATCTCCACAGGCAA
Source organism: Cyclotella cf. meneghiniana (assembly GCA_036940065.1). NCBI lineage: Eukaryota > Bacillariophyta > Thalassiosirophyceae > Thalassiosirales > Thalassiosiraceae > Cyclotella > Cyclotella cf. meneghiniana. Next base: position 6,958 of record JALLPD010001103.1, read on the forward strand.
TAAATGTCAACAATTCTTCACCTTCATCAACTATGTCAACTCTGACTCCAACCATCAGCACACTTCCTAAACCAAGAGGATTAGGCACACATCTGCCAGAGCCCAACAGAAATGTGCCAATGATTTGAAAATGAAGCTTCATCACAATGCTGCACACAAAAAAGCCACCTCTCTCTACGCTAGCGAGAAGTCAAAACCCAGAGGGAGAAACTAAAATATCAGCAAGTGAGGTTAGCAAGGCAGTGTTTGGGGAGTTTGGAGTTGAAATTTCACAGCATACAATACAGCATGGTGTGACTGAGGATGAAATTAGTGTGAGCCCAAAAAAGAAAGGACCGGAGGGCGTGGTACCCAGATTGATATATGACAATCTTTGCAATGCTTTTGAGAGTTACATTCAAATAAAGCAACTAAATGGTCATGCCACTGGGATCACCAACAAAAAACTATTTGAGCAATTGAAAAAGCGCACACGATCTGTCATTGTTTAGGATTGTAACCATTTGTTGCATTGTTTGTTGAAATATACAGCATTAGAGCCGACAAGTGGCAGAAGCAACAATGTGGAGGAACCGCATGTTCGTTGGACAACCTATTTCAATATAAAGTCTTGGTTTGATAATTAGGAGAGAGATTTGTTGGAGTTGGGCGAAGTTGATTCCGATGAAAAGACAGTTTTACCTGCTGAAGAACTCAAAAAGATTATCAATATTGATGAGACATGTCTTGTTTTGGATAGAAGCAAGTGCAACAGAGGTGGTAGGCCAGAGATTATGTTTCATTCTCCCAATCTACCCAATCTTGGCCAAGCCACAATTAAAACTAACATGGCCACTACAATGATCACCAGTAGTACTGCTGCCGGAGAACCAATGCCACCACACTTCCAGTTCTCAATGATGGTGCAATCAGAAGACACAATGTGTGAACATTAGAATGATTGAATTCTTTCCTAAAGTTAAAGGTACATTTGGAATGGATTGTGAAAAAGAATGGCCAGTCACTTAAGGAATGAATTTAAAAGGTGGAATGGATGAAAAAGAATTCAGGTCATATTTTTTAAATTCAATTGTGCCATTGTTCTTGGATGCTCAAGATGCCAAACGTATGAGACTTATCATGAAGGTTGACAGTGATCCAGGCAGAATGGAGGTAAGATTTTCAGCATAGGTGAGAACACTTGGATTTATTATTTATCCATGATTACCAAATACTACGGCAGTCACTCAAGAGACCGACCAAAGCTATGGTCCATTCAAGACACAATTTCAAAAGAATTTGAAAATATTCAGACTCTAGGTTAATTGGAAACTACCCTACCAGTTTGTTGCCTTGGATGGTTGGACTTGTGGTGTTTGGAGGGACCAATCCTATCTCCGGTGTTACTGTTCCATGTAGTGCCTTTGATGTTGTATTCTCTAAAGAAAAAATTGTGCAGTGTGGGAAAAGCATGGCACAACCCCATTGACCCCGGCGTGCCTACAAAACAATTCTCAAGTCAGGAGAGAAATGGGTGATGATGACAATGCGACAAACATGGCCATGGTTCACATTCAAGAATCAAACAATGTCTCCACTCATTTTTTATTGCATAGTGGGTATAATGGCAATGCTTTCAAAGACAATCAAAAAGGTTAGCAGAAAGTCGGTGACAGTGCGGATTCGACCGAGAGAATTGAGAAAATTCAACAAGCAACAACTCACAACAATCTCTTTCATGCAACAGGAGGTGGCCATTTGACAGATGATGATATTTTTTTGGCTGCACAAAACAAGGTTGTTGAAACAAAAATAAAAGAGCTGCAAAAGAGGAAAGAGTCTACAGGAAAGATGCTTGATGCAGAGAGGAAGGCAAAAGAAATTTTAGTGCTAACAAAATCATTACAAACTTACAGTATTGCAGAGTTGAGAGTGTTGCTGACTTATTATCAAATCAAGGGACTCAGCGGGATGAAAAGAATGCAACAGCTGAAAAATAGAAGGAAATACTACAAAGTTCGAAAGATTCACCAATTTTCATGAAATGGAGTGCAGATGATGAAAAGAAATGTCGTAACTCACCTCAGAGCCAATCACTGTAGGAGACACAGCATTGGGGCGACATCAGCAGATTATTAAGAGACAGGTAAACAATGCTGTTACTAAAATGTCAAGGGAGGAAAGAGAAGATTTGAGAAAGAAGATGGAAGATATTGATGAAAAGGTGGAGGAAGAGCACTCACCTTTAATTTCTGTGATGCTCAAATTGGCAGGAGAAAAGTCACCATCGAAGCCTGTTGAACAATCCACCTAGGACGAGACAGAAAGGAACAACATTGAAGGCATCGATGAAGCAATGATGTAGTGTGATAAATGGGGTGATATTGAACTAAAAAATCCACTTACTTGTCCATAATTAAAACTTTCTCTCTTATTCGTCACAATAGCTGCCGTGTAACAAAATTGGCACAGTAGAAATGATGCAATTTCTCATAAAATACAGAGAATCTGACCAAACCAAGCTAAATGGTTGCAGGTGATGTTGCAATGAGGGTGATTGCAGCAGACCCAGTGTTGTGACTGTATCTGCCATGCTAGAGGCAATGCCGTCGCGGCGGCGGAAATCCTCATGGTGTGGAAGTATTGTGACGCGATTATTTTTTGGGATTCATAGAATCTGGCATGTTTTGTACCGGCACCTGATGTTAACTCGTTGGTAATGCAGAATGATCAATTGTTAAGAATGCAGCTGTCCATATTCCATAGATTGAGTACCACATGACATGGGCCATCCTGTTCATGAGTCCCGGACACTACGGTCATTATGCTTCTGGGGTCATGGCAACAAAAAAGGCTTTGCCCATGCAACGTGTCGCACAGCCAAAGTGTCACTGCTTTAGACTACTGGCATAATAAATCGATAATGATGGACACAGTTTAGGATACCCTTTATGTTATATTCATGAATGTACAATAACATAGGCAAATATGATTTGTAATATGGAATAACTAGATGAGGTGGTTTCATAAGACAAAGTCCCCGGGCTCCATATAACTGCCCCCATATATGCACGAATATTATAAAAGATATAATAACACAAGGAATTCATATTTTTTCTTTAATGTCATATAAATATATATTGGAATGGACAGAAAAATTTATTTATACGGTATGTATAAATTCATTTGTCGCATTCTGTGTGTTTTCTCATTTTGAGTGTTATCTTTTCTCAAATTACCAAGCGATTTGTGAAGCAATGTACTTTGGTACTCACATCTGTTTTATGTGAATGAAATAGGTTTAACAATAAGGGGGAAGTATTTTGGCACAGCATTAACTTAAGTTAGAATAAATTCTTGGTATGATTTGGGTGCATCAGCGCAAACAGGACAACATTCCTCCCAAACCCATCATCTCATGCTGCCCGTAAGTTCTAGTGACTGAGACTTTTGTATGCTGGCATGATATTCCAAATACATCTATGAATTTGCATTTGTGAAGAATTTATTGAGGTATCAAGACAAATTGCTGAGTGTGCAGTTGACAAGGTGAAGGGTGAGAGAGATCATGTTATGTATGTGAAATAAATTAAATCTCTAATTCAAATTGACTGCTTTCTAGTTTCTGGTCCTTGCCTTGTCATAGGAATGTGGTATATAATGCCAAATTTTAGAGAAAATCTCGAAAAGGTTGGTGTTTTTTATGTGACTAGGGTTATGATCCTATAGATCTATATTCCCACATGGTGCCCATCACAGAAAAAGAAAGGAAAAATTTCAGTTTGGATTGACAGAAGATCATTACTGTAATCCTTGATATGATGCCATGTATGATCTAAGCAAGTGGGGACACTCTCTGTTGACACAATTGTCAAAGCTAACTATGTTTTCAAACTTTGAATTGCAACAGGTAATTGAAACATGGAAGGTCTAGTTATTCGATTCATTTGTCTGTACACTGAACAAATTATGTTTGATTGAGATTGATCCTACTGTTAGGGTAGAAACTTTCTTTCTGTATCCTGAAAAGAGGATTTTTTTGATCTGATTTGATCTCCTTATTTGACATGAAGAAGTTTCACACAGAATGATTTGATGATTATGAGTTGTTTGATGGAATTTATCATTGTTTTGGAGACACTCAATCTACCTCTTACATGAGTGCATCAGCCAGTTTTTATGTTCCATGGTCTACAACTAATGCTGCTGCCATCATCAGTTTGATTAGTGAACTCTTCAATTATTTTCCAATCTAACCCCCGACTGCAATGAATATGAAACACAACATTTTATTTGTTATGACAATCAAAGCCACTGAAATTCATAGTCAATATTATTTTCAGATGGATTCTCCTCCAATAATATAGAGCATTCCGAATATGTTTGCGAAATTCAATGAGTCCATTCAATGTCCTCCTGAAGTTGCCTACATTCTCCATATTCTGAAAAACAAATATGGCTTGAATAATATTGGGTATGTGTGCTAAAAATCCAGGTTGCCATCATGTAATGTACACCAGTTCAGCACATGACATGAGCCAAGGATGCTCTTTTGACACCCTCAGCCAGGACTAGGCCCATCAACAAATCAAACAGGATCTAAAGAGGGGTATGCCAGCGTACCAAAATTTGAACTAGCAAAAATCCCATTTGCTAAAAATATCGAATCCTCTTACAAAGATCAAAATCTTCAAAAGGTTTGATCTTGTCAAAAACATACCAGAACTGTGTACAAACCTACACATGATCTCTAAGTCTCTTAAAGATCATACCAGAGGAATGTGTAGACCCTACACAACCCTCATTATGTCATTAGCACAAATATACCAGTGCTACATACAGAGTTGATTTTTAACATGTTAAAAGCATGAGGATCACCAATTGGCAATCCTCATTCTGATCAATTAAAATAAGCACATAATTTCAACTTCCATTTCTTCAAAAGTCTATTTTTACTTCTTTTTTCAACTAAAATATTTCTACCATTCGAATTAGGACAATACTTTGGATCTTGTACTTTCTACAAACAAGGAAGGGTAGAGTCACATTATTTTTATCCTTTTGTAACAAAGCAATTTAAATGATGCATGCCCATTTGTGACTAAGCCAGCAAATGCCCTCAGTCTTGGACACAGCTCCAGACTGAGTCACAAGTTGTTCATGGGTTTCGAACAACCATGAAAAAATGATAATAATCACCTTGCCAGTGATTTTTATTAAGAAGTCTGCCACATCAGTGAGCCAGGGTGCAGCATCACCCAGGACACAAGACATTGAGCACAGAGCTCACCACTCAGATGCAGTGCTCTTCCTGAGCACACATACTCATTAACACAGAGCTAACCACTTCAGTGCAATACTCTTTGAAAGTAAAAGTGAAAGAGCAGACCTTCAAAATAAGTGTCAAAGAGATAGTTGACACCAGCAAACACTGGAATCTCAGCAACAAACATGTTACTGAAGTTTCCACAGATGTGTGAAACTGTTTGATTGAGCTTGAGTGATTGAAAGACATTGCCTGTTTCTCTAGAACTCACAGTTTTGAAGAGGTCTCAGACCCCATAAAGACAGAGCAGATCCATTCCCAAAACAGAGAGCAAACATACCTTGTGGACAGGAGGTATTAGTTGACAGTCGCCATCAGATCTGGCTATCCAACAAACACAACACCAACAGAATGAAATTGCACTGTACAGACAATAGTAATTCATAAAAGAGGCATTAATGGACAACTAGTTAGGAAGCTGTTCCAGCCAAATGAAGTATGTACAGTCATGCAAGAGGAAACAACAACATACCTCTGCGACAGCAAAAGACTTAGCACTAGTCCAAACTCATTAGACTGGATACTAACGCATCCAGACTCTGTGCCATAATGAAGATTTGAGTAGGCTATGTCCACTCTACTTTAAAAATGTCAACACAGTGTTTTCACCCGTACACAGTGCAGAAGTATTGGAACTAATGATAGCCACAAAGTTCCACAGCAAACTAGTTTGAAGAAGCCACTGTTTCCAGTCACTTCAAGAGGCTAGCTTGGATGGCCACCACAAAGAAAGGCGGAGGGTCCATACCAGGTAGCAAGAACAGGTTTGATGTCAAACCAGAAATATTTG
>JALLPD010001104.1:0-13028 GCA_036940065.1 Cyclotella cf. meneghiniana
GCAAGATAGGTAAAAGTGACTACATATTACTGACATATATCATGAGTGATTTCTAAGACTGTAGCTAACAACTCAAATGTTTTTTTTGTTTACAACACTTAAGGTCACTTATAGTATCTGCAAGTAATCTAGGGAAAGCATATGGTGTGACTTATAGCTTGCATATAATATATGTATACTTACAACCTCTGACTAGGGGGCTTTCAGACATAAAACTTCTGTACTCTACAATGAGTAGGTCACACCAAATGTTCCAAGATTCTGTAAAGTGAGGCCTTCTCACTGTGTTTTTGTTAAATTAAAGCGTGTAACGTAAAAACATAAAAGACATAGATACTACCATATTTGTATCCTATTTAGTAAGCCCCCTCTCGTTCCCATCAATTTATTTTGTTTGTCGAAGGCTTTGTTCCCTCCAGCCCACTCACCACCCACCTATTTATTCACCTATTTATTATGTCATCCATGGCACACCTCCCCTCCTGCAATTGCGATTGCCACATTTACTTCTGATGGAAGAGGGTTGAGGATTTGCAAGGGAGGCGTATTCCTTGGGTGGCCTTTCCTGTTGTGACCACTCAAAGGTTGTTGCCTTGACAGCATTCTGCGATGGCTGGGATCATGGGAGCGGTTGTTGAGAAGACAATTCACAAATTCTAAGAGTTAATTACTACAATTACATTTTAACTATTCCCTAGTTAATCAGTTTCTTTTATTTAATGTAAAACTAAATTAGTTTAGATCCTTAAAACTTTAAATGTGCTCTCTGGTCACAGAGAACAAAACAAGCGGCAAGTTTGTCCGCTGCCGTTCCCAGCAGACAACAATCCACCGAAGCCGTGCTCTTTCCTCACCAAGAGCAGCGAGTTGCAACAACTGAAGTGGTGCCTTATTACATGTTCACTATGTATTGGTGGCAATAATTCCTCGGAACAAGTCGATCGATAGAAAAATCTTTTTTGTAGTGTAGAATAACAAAACACTGTACATATGTAAGCCCACAAAAAAAGCTAGGTGATGTGCAGTGAGTAACGCCACATTCAGCCAAAACTTTGGAACCAATAGGAATTACGGGGAGCCCAGCAAATGGGCAAATTGGTCATGCAATGGAGAATGTATTCCAATTGCATTAAGGCAGGAAAAGCAGGTTCAAGGGCTCAAAAACCAAAATGTTCGTAAAATTGGTGAGATCAAATGGTCCAAAAATGCATGTACTTTTTAGTGTGTATGGTATGATGTACTTCGGTAAGTCATTTCCATTAAATCCAAAATAATGGAAGTGGATACCATACCCGCAGCTATCCTTCTACACCTATGGTACTCAGACATCCCCATCAACCGAACAAACTAAAAGATTCGTTCCATGAATTCACCGATGAACACATTGAGGAGATGTGCGTTGATTCAACTCCTCGTTCTTGTGGGCATCGACTGTGTCCAAGGTTTCGCAATGACCATGACGCTGCGCCGTACATCTCGGTTGCGATCTTCCAACTCCGATTTGTTTGAATCGCCCGGCTGGGGAGCCATTCGAAAAGAGCTTGACCAGGTTCCCGTCTTTGCATGTGCAAATGCAGAGGGCCAGCCCTTGAAGTATAAGGTAGAATTAGGGAAAAAGGGTGAAGATGGCAAAACTTCTTTTGAGGTCCCCCTATTCTACACCCATGTTGAGGATGCTCTCGTAGAGTTGGAAAATGCACGTAAAAACACACCGCTCCCTGGTATGGACATCGCCCCATATCAATTAGGAACAATATTTCAGCTATGGGCATCTAACCAAGCAGTGATTGTGCCAAGCAGAAAAGCAATTGTGCAAGCTGGCGCCCCGCCTACCGCCAACCCAATGGGCCAGAATGTACCACTGTTTGCATGCATGGAAATTGCTCAAGAGAACGAAGACGGGAAGCCAGTGTTGCCTCTTTTTCTTGAGCTGGAAGATGCAAATGAGGCTGTGTCTCAGGCCGTATCTTTTGACGGGGGAAACGCAGAAGACCTTGAAATTGTTGGTCTCAGCTTGCCCGAAGCAGTTCAGATGCTGGCGAATGCAAACGATGATGCGAGGGCGTTTCAATTTGTTCCGCCCTCTTCATCATTAAAGCACATTCGTGATTATTTATCTGGTTGATTGGCAGGTCCGATTGGAATGCATTGTCTGATAGCTTTAACAACAACTTTGAAATACTTGTCAGAGTAACGAGAAAGTTAAAAGCCATTACAGTGCTCTAAACCTAACAGCAGCAATGAAGTCACTTCCATCACTCCTTGCTTTGATGATAAGGAAACAAAATATTCGGGAATTTCTTAGATACAACCACGAACTCGTCAAAACTTATGGTGCCATCGTTGCGTTTGTCGCATTGCGCTATTATCGTCTCCGCTTTTCTGGACACTTCAGCTTCTGTTTGAGATAAATGATTAGCTCGTAGTATCTTGACAAGGTCAGTCTGAGTGATAGAACCAGTACTGTCATCGTCATAAAGCATGAAAGCGAATTTCATTCTTGTATGAGTAAAGTAGAAAGCATAGTCAGATCGATTATTAAGCATAATGATGGCATGATAAAAGGTTCAGCGTTTTCTTACTTGTCATCTTTTCCAGCAGCAGTAAAGTTTGCAAGTGCTATCAATAATTCTTTCGCATCAATCAATCCAGATCTTTCATAATCATACAACTTGAATAACTGCTCACATTGGACACTTGGTTCCACCTGAAGTACGTTACAAAACTCGGTGTATTCCATGATACCTGATTTTTTCTTATCCAACGCTTGGAATCTGCGATGAGCTCGTTTAATGGACACTGGTTTCAGGAAATTATCTCGAGCAAACTCATCCAACGCTTGTCTTTTAGCGTCACGAGCATTAACGATTTCTGGTCCACTCTGAGGCGACTGCATAACGTTGGTGAAACAACTTCCTCTCGCGCTACTTGGCAAACCTTTGATATAAATATCAGTAAGTCCGATGATAGAATGACGAACCGCAGATCCTAACCCAACTGGAGGATTACGCCCGCCAGTAACCAACCCGTTGAACTCATCAAACGCTGCTTGACTATCCTGTTTTTTTTCAACGACACTTATCAATTCGTCGACCTGCAACGCCAAGAATCGACAGAGTGTAAGGACACATGCATGTAACAAGTACTACCAGCAATGTGCCTCTTTACCTCTTCATCGGTGAGACTCTCCCTGATGTTTAGCAAAACATGTCGTATGTCGGCCGCTGCAACATAAGTGTTCTTGTCGAGATCAAAAGCTCGAAATGCCTCGACTATGTCCTTCTCCGTAAATTCGTGTTGTTTGCCTTGAATATAGAAATCGTCGTTCTGACGGTTGGTCAAGTCATTCCTGGTAAGTATCATAACGGTAAAATGGTGCAGAACATATCGACTGACCAGCGTTGTTGTTTAATCTATCCAGAATCTCGATTGCACCCTCGTAGTTCCCTTGAGCTATCCTATCCAAAATCCCAACCCGTGCCAAACCCACGATTTTGTCTTCTCCTACTAACCCTTCGTCCATTATTTCAATCTCCCGCTCACGCTCTGTTCTAATTTTCCAATCGAAGTCTTCATTCCGCTCCTAAGAAAAACGAGTCATCGCAGCTTAGATGGATTTGCGTGGGACTAGAAAAAACTGAATCATTCAGTGTCACACTTAATAATTTCTTTCCAACCTTTCTGTGTGGCTTTGTCCTGAATTCAGTGCTCCCTACCTTCAAAGCACTGTAAGGATCATCTCTGCCAAATACACCTTGTCCAGCTTTGAGATTGACTCCTTTTAGTATATTTAACACCAACTTTCCAAAAGGATGTTGCGGAAGCGGTCTGATTGGAGGTGCCGCTGACGGATTATGTGACGGTGGCTTTCCAAGTAGCGTATGTTTCATCGGGCGGTTGGTCATTCTCACTAGCTGCGTTGCAATCTTGCTAGTAAACTGCAACAAGTTGGGATCACGGATCGGGGTCATTGTTGGCACAACAGGCTGCCCTGGTAGCAGCGGCGTTGGTGGTCTGGGTAATTGTTGAGGTGGAGGGTCAGTAGAGTGAATAGATGGCCGACTCATGAACCGTCGAGGTGGGCCTCTTGGAGAAGGAGGACCACCTACAGAAAGAACGCGAACAAAGTTAGAGCGCTTGACAAGTTGGTCGTTCACCCATGACACATCATAAAAGAACTTGCCAAGGGGAGGCCGCGGAGGGGTTGACATGGATGTTTATACTTTCGATGAGTTCTTTTCGGAATCGAATTTCGGGGATTTCATAAAGCTTCTCTTGATGATTTTTGCTAGAACAGCGGAAAACTAATGAAAACTTCATGACGTGATGAATTTCGAAATCTCCTGGAAGTCGGACTTCGCTACATTCTCCATCCAATCACAAGATCAAAGACCATGGGATCTAACTCTCGAGGTGTTGGTCCTCGTGCACAGCTTAAGAACCAGCATTATCGTGAAATTGCCGAGCGTCAAATGGAGAAAGAAAGAGAGAAGATAAGAGCGGAGCAAAACGATTCCCCGAAAGATTGCTTCGAATCCACAACAATGAGAACTCAAGCTTTGGCAAGGAACAGTTTGATCCGCCAATCTTGCCTGAACGTATCGTCGGAGAATGACTTGGAAAAAATGAGTGGAAGAAATAATCGCAATGCTGTAACATATTGGTCGTATGAAGAGAAGTCTATTACATCTGAACTCCCAAATACTCCGCTCAATGTATGACCTCCGTTTGGCACGGGCGCGCCATTTACAAATTATATTACGATTCGAGATTGTAACAGAGCAAGGCTCATGAGGCAGTTTCATAGAAATATCTAAACGTTTTTTCGATGTAGTCGTATTACAATTGATATCCTTCGCAAAACAAATATTCAACAGTAAGGTTACTCCTAGGCGTCTCGTTTTTATCTTTCAAGAGCGCTTGGCCGAATCTATCCAGCCCCTTGACAATTTCTCCTGCAATGACAGGATCGTACATTGAATGCCCACTGCCTAACGCAATTCGTAATTCGAGCTCTTTCCAGGAATGATGTAAGTCAAGTGCAGTGTCCGGAGGACAAATTGCATCTAAGCCCCCCTGTATCGCGATGCACGGCGGTAATGAATAGGATTGATCTGTCATAGATGGCAGCGGTTGAGATGAAGATTGAATTGTGGGTGACGGTGGAATTGGTGAAGTATACCACGATGTCGTTCGTGACGACATAGACAAAAAGGACTGATAGGGATGCAGAACATAATCATCGTTAGTGCAATAATAGCATGTCAGCATTGCTTGAGCAGGAATAAAGTTTGCAGGATCAAACGTAGTATTGGCTGGCTGGCTTTGTTTATTTGAGTTCACGTTGTTTGATATCGGCTGAGCAGAAACTTCGTCTAGAGCGACATTCTCAACTCGTATTGGCTTTATTTGCACTGGCGACCTTTCTTCTTCCATTGTTCGTTCTGTTGGAGGCTTAGAATATCGCCGCAGTGCCTGGACAACGCTCTCGTCCACTGACGGATGTAGCTTCGGATGATCCCCATCAACAGAAAACGAGTTATCTATGGAGGTAGTTGATCTATTATTCCAAACTTTGGCATCTTCGTAATGCCATGTTTGCGTTGCTGGATTCCAGACCAATAGCTCTTTGTTGTTGTCATTCGTTTTCGTGTGGGTCGGTTTAGGAAGCCCTGAGGAATAAATACCCATTTCCCAACGATACCACGATTGCGCGGCACGAGCGCGGATGAGTGAATTGGATCCCAGTAAACGATGGTAATACTGAAGAAGTACGCTTCGATTACGTTGGGTTGTCGTGTGTTCAAGCGATTTGGTGGACGCACCCACTTGTTCAGAAAAAGCCTTCCACGCTTGACTGAAGAGTTGGGACGCAGTCGCTCGAGAATCGTTGGCATTCTTAGGACTCAAATACGCGTTTGTTGGTGCCTTTTTGATCACTGCAGAATTGCCTCTCGATGATCTGCCGCCCCCTACTAGCTCTCTCAAATTTGAGGTATGCAAACGAGAATCATCCTGTTGATTTGTAGGTGGGTCGCCGAACAACCAATCAATCTCATTCGGTCGAAACAAGCAAACGCCTCTTAATACCATAGACCTGACACGAGAAGAAAATGAATGTGCGTAGGCCAAGGCTAGTGTGCAACCCCAAGATCCTCCGAGGATACAGTCCCATGGTCTATTCTCATCCAACAAATGATGTCTTAACCGTTCCACGTCTTGCACCAACAAAGGCAACGTATTCATCGAGACCTCTCCCAAAGGAACGCTTTTACCACATCCCCGTTGATCTAAGAGTACCACATATTCGTAAAACTCTGGAGAGAAGAAATTTGCATGCCTGGGGAAGCATCCAGCACCGGGTCCTCCGTGAAGAACGAGTGCTGTGAGACCTCTGTTTCTCTTGGAAGTGACATTATGATCGTTGCCATTCAAAATCGTTTCATCAGCAAGGGCACCGACTGGTATGCGATGGTGAACTTCATAATAGAGCACATGAGGAGATCCATCTTCAGTTGATAATGTGCCATTGACAACGTTGGTAACAAACAAAGATGTCGCTGCTGACATTGTAGCACTCGCGACTTTCGCTTTCTTGTCATCATCAATCCTCGGAGGAGGATCATACGGAGTTCTCAGGACAGGAGCTGACTTTATTGCAAGGTCTTGATCGCTAACAACGCTCGATTGTAATGCGGCAAAAGAACGTATAGCTGGTNATATTGTCGATGGCCGTGGTGGCACTTTCAAGTTGGATTGATATCGGTGACCGAATTGTTTAGATGGTAGCAGGACCCAAGCGTCAGCCAAACATGCGACAAATAATGTCCACCACAGCATTGATAAATATAGACACATAACCGAAAAATAGTAATTTATTGAAAACAGTTGATGGTAATTTTGTGAGTTAGGAAGGACAACGGAGCCTTTGCCAGATGTTTCGATGCCTAAACGCAGCTTTTTGTACAATGACAATGGATCAACCTATATAAGAAACTTCTTCCTGAGAAGGACAATGTCAGCACGGCTTTTCCCTGGGTACTGTTGGCTGTCAAGAACTACACAGTGACTGACCAAAATATTCATGCCTGTTCACTTATAACAGTGACAGTCGCCAGTCGTTGTTTGCGGTTGTTTCCCGCTGACAGTGGAGGTGGTGGAGGCACGGAATTATGAAGGGCCCATAGACTGGGTATTATTCGGTACCATTGAGATAGTTCCTATCAGATCCAGAGCAGATATGGTACTGTCTCCGCTCATCTGAAACCACTCAATACAACACTTCATTCTACAATACCATACACCATGGTACTTCATTCGCCATCTTCATAGCACTCCCTAGGGGATAACCTAATCATAATCACAACGCAGTATTGCCGGGGGAAAGATTTGAACACAAGTGAGCCATTCCACCAGAGAACCAGCCAAGATTCACAAATATGCGACGGCTTGATTGCATTCTATACTTTCTTGTGGCTCATAATGTTATGTACATTGAAAGCTTTGCTCTCGTCGGCCTCAACCTAGGGTTCCGAAGAGATTTTGCTTCAAGCTCAATTCATAAAGGCTTGCGTCGGCAGGTACTCAATGCAGATTCTGTGGATTCGAATGGTGCGACTGTCGCGCCAGCCGATATGTCGACACACACCGTTAAGCACAAGAGAGAAAGGATCCCTATACTGTCATACGAAGACAACCACGTCATAGTTTCAAAGCCCGCAGGAGTATCAATGCACCGAAACTTCCCTCGCTGGGGTCATGCAGCAAAGTCCCCCGGGCTAGAAAAACTCGTTCAAAAGCAGCTGTCGAGAAAGCCTTATTTGGTTCATCGGCTCGATCATCGAACAAGCGGTGCAGTCATAATGGGGTTTGATTCACAAACGGCTGCCATGTTGCATGGGAGGTTACGAGACGAAGAAGCTGTCAAGCTCTATTTGGCTTTAGTGAGGGGTGACTTAAGAGAAAGATTTGAAACAGCTGGCCGTAGTGTCAGCAGAGAAGCCTTGTCAGATATCCTGCCAAAGACAACAGATGACGCGACAAATTCAACAGGAAGAAAACGCCTTGCAAAAATTACAGTCAACCTTCCAATCGAAGTTCACGGAGTCCAAAAGGATGCAAAGACCGATTTTTATTTTCTGTCGTCTATTGACCTTAATGGCCATTCAGCAGACGAAACAATTAACCAAGAAAAAATACCATTTACAAACAAAGCATTGACTCTTCTTCTCTGTCACCCAACAACAGGCCGCACTCACCAAATACGACGGCACCTGCGAAAAGCATTAAACAGTCCCATAATTGGAGATTCGGAGCATGGTGATAGTCGAGTTAATCGTTTCTGGAGAGAGACAATAGGGCTGGATAGATTGGGCTTGCATTGTTGGTACATTGAGTTGCCTCCGCGAAACAAAGATTACCATATAAAACCCAATAAAAGTTCTGATGATGTTCCCATTCAGTGCATTGCTCCATTGCCAGATGATTTTACCAACGCCCTTCGCCATGGAAAATTGAAACAACTTTGGGAGGAGGCTCTGCAAGCAGAACCCCGATTAAGTTTGGAACCTGTGGATGATAGGGGTTGCACTTTTGGAAGGCACTATCGACACAAAAGCAATAACTCAAGACAATATAATAACTAGAGGCTTGACTGCACTATTTTGCACTATCAATAGACAAATTCACCTTCTGCGAGCCTGAGAGTTTTGTTTTAGTAAAATGTTAATACCTTGCTCTATTGGATTCCTAAGGTACCAAATTTAATCTTCCTTCACCTGAACAACTGGATACGTCATAATGGCTTCATCCCATGAAAATCTGCCGTGAACGAAATCAAAAACTACCTTAGTCACATCCGTCTTAGGCAAACGGATCTGGACAGTAGAGTCACGTTCGCGAAGAGTTACCGATCCGTCAGCCAACGTATCAAAGTCTACCGTCACGGCAAATGGAACACCAACTTCGTCGGCCCTAGCATACCTCCTTCCTAGAGATGCGGTGGATTTGTCTACGCGAGTGGCCAGATCACTATCCATTAGGCTTGCTGCAATCTCTTCAACCTAAAATGTGGAAAGAATGTAGCTCAGTCAACATCACAGACGAGTACACAATGAAGGCTTAATTGACACTCACCACAGCATTCATTTCATCACTACTGCTGATTGGAAGAACTGCACATTTCTGTGGTGCAACCGCCGGCTTGAACTTCATCACGCATCTCTGCTCATCGGCATCTCTCTGATAAAAACAATGCTCAAGTAAAGAATAGAGGATCCTTCCCATGCCAAACGAGGGCTCAATCACGGATGGAGTAAATTTGATTTCGTGAACCTTTTTTGTTTCCTTTGTCCAAGTGAGCATGTTTTTGGTGATCTCAAATCCATCCACTGTCGTCTTGCCATCGGATTCAAGCGCAGTCGCAACAGGTTCAAAGTCCACCCAGTTTTCTGCCAAGGCATCCAAAACACGTGCCACAACTCGCTGATCTCCCTTAAACGCCTGGCCCAAAGCTTTTCGATCGAGCTTCAATTTTGCAATTTCCACTTCCCTTGGTTCATCCAACTTCAAAGTTGCGACCATTGGAGTTTTCGTCGCTTTCCCATGCACATCCAAATCATAGCATGCCCTATCTGCATGGCCTACACATTCTACCCACCCATACGAACTTTGGATTTCAAGATCCCAGCAATCACAGGCATAATGCGCCATTTCAGTTGTCAAGTGCTGACGGAATCGCAAACGCGATGGATCCATCCCGATGCGTTCCATGAAAAGTTGAGTGCGTGCCATAAAATAAGCGAGAGTTTCGTTGTTCACGAGGCCAGTGGCTACAGCTTCGCCTGCGGTTATGGTCTTAGTCTTTCCCGAGCCGAGTTGGTCGTCACGGCCAAAAAGAACCAATTCCTTGTCGGCTACAGAAGAGAAATTGGGGTGGGATTTATCATCTGGGTTGACAAAGTGTTCGATTTCAGCCATGCAGAATTCTCGAACACGAAGTAGGCCAGATCGAGGGGCGATTTCTTTGGATTGTTGAATTTCAGGGAGCAATAATTTAAAGAAACATTAGATTATTTTTTATAAGAAGATCATGACGAATCAATGAAAGTTGAGACATGTTCGAATCCTGTCATAAAATCTCACCGTTCCTAAAACCGAGCCCAATCTGCGCCGCAGCAAACGGCATCTTTTGCGAATTCGCATCCAACAACCTCCTGAAATTGACAAACAAACCCTGCGCCGTCTCCGGCCTCAGATAACCCACCGCTGTTCCCTCGGGACCGATGCTCGTCTTGAACATGAGATTGAACGGAAACGATGGCCCATATGGCTCGCCACTCGGGGCCTTGCACCCATACTGAGCGAGCTGCTCGTCCAACTCAGCCGGCGAGAAGGCATCCGCTTGAATCTGGATTCGCAAATGTCTCTCTCTCTCCTCCGTGGGCATGCCGGGATTTGCCTCGAGCAACTCGTCGATCACGTCCTCCAACAATTTATCAGCTCGGAAGCACTCGCCGCTCACGGGGTCTTTGACCATGAGATCGGTGAAGCGATCGACGTGCCCTGACGTCTTCAGGACCACTTCGGGAGTGAGGCAAGTACATTCCATTTCTAGCATGGACTCGGCGAGCACGAAGTGCTTTCGCCATACGTCGACTATGGCGGCTTTGAGCGCGCAAGCGGGTGGGCCTAGGTCGAATAGCCCCTTGACGCCGCCGTGGATCTCGAAACTCGGCACGATGAACATTTTGCGCAGAATAAGCTCGTCGAACACCTTGCGGTTGAAAGTCTTGCTCGGGTCGGATGCCTCTTGATGCTTCCGTAAGGTCTCGGCATGGAGTTTGAGGCGCTTGAGCTCTTCGACGGCGGCTGCGATTTCGTCGGCGTTGGAGGATGATTCTTTTTTAAGGGTTCGAACATGGGCGCCTTGCTTGGTGATTTGGGCGTTGAGGGAGTCTATTTCATCTTGGAGGGCGGCGCCCGAGGGGAGTGCAGCGTCGGAAGAGGACATGGTTGAGACAGTAATGAAATTACGCGATGGAGAACCTTGGATGTTCACTGCAGATGTGTGGAGGGAAAAGAGGCTTAGCCTATGTTTGTAAAGGTCGTTCGATCTTTTCGCATTGATCGCTAGTGCAGGCCCACCCCTTCACGAAGTCCACCTCGAGGGTGGTGTAAAGATCATTTTAAGAAGATACACATAGTGAAACGCTGTGAACACGTGTTAGTAACCTTACACGTGGATGCTCTGATGGTTTATCCAGCGTTGAGGCCAAAAGCTTGGGTTCTTGAGAATTGCACCAAAATTCGTCAAAGTCGAAGTTCGAAGTTCGTTTTCAGTCCCGCCTACGCAACTTTGAAACTTCGCAGGCGAATTTACGACTACATTTAACCGAACTCGCGAACTTTTTGTAGCTCATAACCCAAAAAACTTTGAACTTCAACTTTGACCCCCCATTCGTGATCGAAGTTTTGGAAAACTTCGCATGCTCGAACTTGTCGAAGTCGAAGTTCGAAGTTTCCCGTCTCCCTCCATCTGCCGTGCATATCACCGCATACAAACCACATACCAACCCCAATCACCCCTTTCACCTGTACCGACCCCGTTCCTCCGAATTACTCATGTCTCCACTGAACATCCGTAGTGACACTCTTTCCATTTTCTTGCACAGTGCTTTGCTTCGCAACGACCCTGTCCCTGCCATGGTCCGCAAAATCATGCAGAAATATGGGAACAACTACCTCTCCGTTGATGACGACAGCGACGATCTTAATTCTGATGCGGACGATGATTCCTCTAGTGACTCAGATTCGGATGATGTTTTGTCTACCTATGAGCGATCCATCATCCATCGCTATGTGAACTCCATCCAGACAACTAACCACGTGGATGAGGATAGAGAATACCCCATTTGGGAGCGCAGAGACAGAAGACCTAATAGGTTTGGTTTTAAGTTCGGGAACATTTACCATTCTAATTACTACCGCAAATTCCTCCAACCATCTGTTCGTGACCGTATTTATGAACAATCTCGCGATAGAAGTTCAACGTTCCGCAGTCTTTTCCGTATGCCTCTTTCAAAAATTGATAATCTGACCGACTTGTTCATTAGCAGGGGATGGGTCACGTATACTCATCGTTGCAGAGAGCCTCAAAAGTTATTTGACAGAACACAAATTTTGATTATGACTTCATTGGAGCATATGGGAAATCGGAGACCATTCCGACAATTTCCTGTTGCAACAGAATTGTGTCCAGAGGAACATCGTCGCTTCTTCCTAAAATTCTTGGCCAACTTGAGTTCGTGTGCTGATGAATGGGTAAGATTACCAAACACGATGGAAGATTTGATCCCCTTAATGAAGCAATATCAAGACGTCCATCTCCCAGGTGCAGTTGGTTCCATTGATGTTGTTCATTGTAAGTGGGCCCATTGCCCTGCTGGTGATTATGTGAGGGCCAGAGGTAAGGAGCAGTATGCGTCTTTGGCATTCGAAGTTATTAGTGATAATCGGAGGAGAATTCTCTCTGTCGCTCCAGTTCAATTTGGATCGAGAAATGATCAACATATAGTTCGTTTGGATCCAGTGGTGAGGAAGATCAGAAATGAATGGTACAAGGATGTGGTATGGGAGCTTTTTGACATACATGGTAATGTAAAGTCGTCTCGTGGTGTCTATTTGATTTGCGATGGTGGATACTTGCATTGGCAGACACTAATCTCTCCCTACAAAGGAGAGAGTTGTTCATCGCGCAAAGGGTACTTCAGTACTAATCTGGAAAGTGTTAGAAAGGACGTTGAGTGTACGTTTGGGATCTTGAAGAAACGATGGAGGATTCTTGAGTATGGAATACAGTATAGAGATATCGCAATAGCAGAACAGATTTTCAAGACATGTTGTGTACTCCACAATATGATGGTCGATGAACCTGAAACTTTACAAAGCACAATTCGCATCAGGAGGGGATCTAATTTTGTTCAGAATGATGCAATATATCTTGAAGATGAACAAACAATGCAGCAAAG
>JALLPD010001105.1:0-13019 GCA_036940065.1 Cyclotella cf. meneghiniana
AGAGTAGAAATTAAAGCTCATAATTTCAATTCATCAACCGTCAACAAGAGATTTTCACCTCCTGTAATTTCAATCTCACCAGTCACTTTTTTATGTACAACCCGCTTAGGTCATGATGAAACGAAGGAAATGATTAATGATGAGGACAGTGTGTGCCCTTGCAATAAAATACAAATATGGATTTTGGGCATGATTCAAGAGATGGTTGAGATGACCTAAACATACAATGCATGGCAACAGATGTAGTAACTCAAAGTGCTTCAGGATGAATTAGTTAACATTTGACACTTGATTAAGGCATACTAGTCATCGTTTGTAGCTTGCACTGCAATTACCATGACTTGAACCATGTAGAATTTTTAAGTCTTCATATGGCTTGAAAATAATTAATTACAGACGATGAACATTATTCATCAATCTTGATGCACAATGACAGTGACACATTGCCAAAGCAAGTACGGTTGCGTAAAAAAATGTGTTGTAACTTACAAATTGCACCACCAATAATGCAATAGCAAAATAAGTAGTAACATGATTTTTCAATTGGGTCTATATGCATCAAATGTCAGTAAATCACACAATTATTTTGTGGGTAACACTTGGTTCACATAAGTATGTATATACAGCCCTGCAACATTTCCTAAAACTTTGTTGTAACTATACTTTAAGCATAGTAGTTAGTATTACTCCTATCCAGATGGAAATTGATGCTCTCAAACATGTATGTTAAAAAAAGTACCAGTTTAATGTTAATAACAGTTTACAAGTCTCCGTGGGAACACACACCATTTTGTTAAACTTTTATCTACATTCTCCCACAGCCCACTGACCCTATCAGACCCTTATGTGTGCACTTCCATGCAATTTTGTTAGTGATTCTGTCAAATTGATAACTAGATGTTTCAAATCACATGGTAAGGAAGTGGGAGTTTGTTCACATCTTTTTTGTATGACATAACATGAAGTGACTTTTGAGGAGCTTAAGGTTATTCCTTGAACGGAACATTGTCTTTACCATCAGAACTGTATGTCTATTTGATACCATTGATCTGCAGCAGTTTACATACAAACCAAAAGCAGGTCCATATAATTCAAGAGTAAAGGCATGCATTTTGTTTATTTTGTGTTGTGCTAATCAATGAAGTCATAACATTTAAACCAACACTCTGGCTTTGTTTGGAAATGAGTAGCTGCATGATATGGAGTTGGGTGAGGAACTGATGAGAACCTCAGATTTGGTAAGGTGCTATGTTGGCTTGCTACAGTCAAAGTGGGCCTCTTTTTAAAAATGGACTTGGATCCTGTGTTATGGTGACTGTTGAGACTCTTTTGATCAATGACATTTTTGAAGTGGGATGACTTGGGCATTTTAGTGTTACCCACGTGTTCATTTTGATGTGGCTCAAGTAAATCCTTCTTGAAGAGTAACATAAGGGGCCATCATTTTGGAGCACTGAATAATTAATGCATGTTTCATGCTTGCATAGCAATCATCCTTTTGAGGAGTTTCCCCCCTCCTCTATCAGCAGCCCTGCAATTCAAACTCACATAGGTCAGTGCCTTTGATTCACAATAATACTGATTCAAAAAATGAAAGGGTACTGTTAGACCATTCATCATTGACTGTACTATGTCACAGGCTCAACAGATGTTTTGTGCTCATAAGCTCAATTTCAACACTTGATTGACAGTTGTTATGAGATAGCCATCATGTCTAAGTTAAGTGGAGGGAGAATACATCCAAATGTAAGTTTATTTCATTACAATGTAATACACACCAGGCATAAAAATGGAGTTCCAAGGTTAGCACAGACATTCACAAGCTCCTTCATCGTAACATTGATGATTGCTTTTAACATCTGTTTTGGTATGCATTATGAGTGACATTTCAAATAATATTGCAGCGATATTGAGAGGAGAGCTTCACTTTCAAAGTCAAAAGGGGGTGCAGGTCTAATAATTCTTATGTGCAAAGCTCATTCCTCACAGGAGGCAAGATTTGTTCTTTATACACACTGCTTGTCATGTTTTGCTTTCTTGCATCGTAGTTTTTACTCCATAAGTTTCATCGGTCACCATCAGCGTAATATAATGATGGCACAAGTTAATCTGTAGTGAAACCACCATTTGCTACCATTTGACAATTTAGACAGGGGTTGTAGTTCAGATCAATTGAGATGTACAACGCATGCTAATAGAAGTGCGACCTCAATGCAATTTGGAATCTGCAGTACCATATTTTGGTTGTTAACTTTTCTTGACTATTATTCAAAGCTCTCCCAGTCATGCAACACAAATTTTCTATCCGCATACATGTACTCAACGTTGGACACAGATCCACGTGGAAATTCTTCTTGCAGTAAACGATAGAAATAGGTACCATAGAGGCTGTCACAGTTGTGTCATCCCAAGGACAGTACTGTATCGTACGGTGTTGTAGCAGAGAAATGGCGGTGCGCGGTGCCAATCTCATTATTTCATTCTTTCAAATTTTTCCGTCAATGCTCAACTATCGATCGACATCGACAACACAGAGCGCAAAAGCACCTCATTCAACAGGGAAATAAATAAAATCATCAATCCTATTATCAATCACCTGTTGCGCCTCAGCCCTTCGCAAACCAAGCAACCTCAAAGAATAAAGGACACAGAAATGAACGTTTCCTCACAATCACTTTGTCGACAGCGCCTCCTCGGCGACACCATCAAGGGCAACACACGCCGACGCCTCTTCAAAATGACCATCGCCCTCGTCCTCACCACCACCCTCCTCCAACCCTGCCTTCTCGACCGCCGCTGCCTCGTCAACGCCGTCGAACTGAACACGCCCAGCCACTTTCCCGACTCCTCCGTCAACAACAACGCAAACTACGCCAATGCAGCGCTCTCCGCCACCAATCGCCTCTTCGTGGGCTTCATTCCCACTGCGGGTCCGATAGAAGACGCCACATGCGATGTGGAACAGCTCGAATCCGCCAACGATTCGCAACTGCATGTCATTTTGGCGGAGTTGATGACCACGGCATTCTTTCGAAGTTTTGCGGTAGATTTGAATCAGGGGTGTCCGTTGCAGGGTTGGAGTAAGAATTCCAAAAAGACATACAAGGAGACACTGAACGAGGAATTGGGGAAGACAAAATCACTCAACGAGGAGGAGATGGAACCGGAATGTGCCGGAGGATTGCCCGATACGGATCCTGATGCGGAACCTGCTTGTAGTGTCGATTTGGGCGAGAAGGACGGGTTTCCATTCGGGAAGAAGGCGACGTCCCCGTTCAATCCGAAACAGAAATTGGCGGCTTCAACCCCAATAGTCAGAGATACAACAGTAAACGAACCATCGCAGGAAGAAGAGTTTGAATGCTCAGGAAATAAAGAAGAACTGGACGACGACGCGCCGCCTCTCTGCTCCCTAGCCACCGACGACTCTCAAACCAATCCGTTTTCCAAAAATCCATTCGATTCCGCCGCCCTCCAGTCCATCTCCGCCAAACTCCAATCCACTCATACCTGGCAATCGGAATCGCAACAAAAGACTTTTGATTGGGCGCGTCCTTCCGATCCTGTCGTAGAGAAATTGGAGGAACCCTGCGACGAATCGGGAGATTTACCCAAAACGTTTTGGTTGGACATGTGCTCTCGCATCAAAACGGGAGATGGGATGAGCATTGTCAACCTGCAGGCCAATCCAGAGAGGAATACGGGATACAATGGGACGCATATTTGGAATGCCATTTATCAAGAGAATTGTTTGGCATTGGACGGTTCCTCGGATGCACCCATGTGTTATGAAGAACGAGTGTTATATCGGTTATTATCGGGATTGCATACCTCCACCACTCTCTCGATTGCCAAGAATTATTATCCGCCTTCCAAGAAGAAAGGTCGAGTCAACTGGGAACCCAATCCGCAGTATTTCATTGACAAATTCGCCGATTCTCCCGAGCATTTACGGAATTTGCATTTTTCATACGTCGTTCTGTTGCGTGCGCTCAAGAAGGCCGCGCCATTCTTGTATAATTACGAGATTAAGACAGGGGATATACTGGATGATGAAATGGCTACGATACTGTTGAGACGATTGCTAGATTCAACGATATTGCGTTCATGTCATGATGTGTTTACGGCATTTGATGAGAATTTGATGTTTAAAGACAAAGAAAGTTCGATTCGTCTTCAGGAGAATTTCAAGGGTGTTTTCCATAATGTCAGTTCGATATTGGATTGCGTTCAATGTCAGCAGTGTAAGTTGCATGGAAAAATGGCCATGTTGGGGTATGGCACCGCATTGAAAATTTTGTTCTTGCCCGAAGATATTATTCCAATGTCTCTTTCGAGGAATGAAATTGTAGCTTTTTTGAATACCATTGCCAAGATGTCGGAGTCTGTTCGGGAGGTTAGGGAGTTGACGCAGTTGTATTGGGCGACGCATACCAGGTTGGAGAGGTCGGACGGAAGTCAGGATGCTGTAGGAATGGTAGAAAATTCATTGGCTTCCTCGGCGGGACTGAATGCAGTGGAATTATTGGATGCTGCAGTGGGAGCAGTATCATCTCTTGCTCGTCAGGGCTTGATAGATGGAACAGCTGAAGCGAAACTGATTCAACAGGCTTTTGGACGACAGCCTGAGCTCATGGTGCTAGCAAAACATTATGGAAGCGACTTACACAAGTTCCTTAGTTTTTTGCCAAACGTTGACAGTCAAATTGTTGTCAATTCCGATAATGATGAGCCCGACGCCATCGTCATTGGCACAGGACTTGCTGGCCTAGCAGCAACGCTCAATATACTAGATCGTGGAGGCAAAGTCGTTTTGATTGAAAAAGAACATCGCATGGGAGGCAACTCCAACAAAGCCTCCTCTGGCATCAACGCATGCTGTCCGCAAAACTCCACATATGGCGACTTCCTCGACAGTTTCAGAGATGACACTGCGCGATCAGCCGGTCAGTCGGCTCAGCTTGAGCTGATTGATACCCTCGTTGGAAATAGTGAATCTGCTGTTCAATGGTTGAAGAATCGCGTGGGTGTAGATTTGTCTGTACTTTCTCAGCTTGGTGGTCACCGTCATAAGAGAACGCATCGTCCTCAAAGTGGAATGGTCGGCGCAGAAATCATTTACAATATTCAAAGAGCGGTTAAGAGTTACGAGAAATCGGGTATGGTCCAAATTTTAATGGATACGAGGGTGACTAGTTTGATAAAGAATGACGATGGCGCTGTTGTTGGAGTCCAGGCTGTCTCAACAACGAAAGGCAAGAACGAGACACTATCAATCATGGCCCCAAATGTCGTTCTTGCTACAGGCGGATTTGCATCGGATCGCAGCCCGGGTTCTTATTTGGAGCAATACCGTCCTGAACTGATGAGGATGCCTGCTACTGCTGGTGAATTCTCGACAGGAGACGGCATCACACTTGGAACCTCTGTTGGTGCTGGTTTAGTAGACATGGAAAAGGTGCAAGTACACCCAACCGGGTGGGTCGATCCTGCAGATCCTTCGAATCCTGGCAAAGTTCTAGCTGGAGAGCTCATGCGTGGTGTCGGCGGCATTCTAATCAATCGCGAAGGGAAAAGGTAAGTTCGGGGGTATCAGTCCAAAGTCTTTCATATTTTATTTCGTTAAATATTCTTTTTAATTTGATCTGCCTCCTCTCAGATTCTGCAACGAGCTCGGCACAAGAGCATACGTGACAGACAAAATGTTCAGTCAAAATCCGCTGTATGCCGAAACTAAAAAGTGGAACGTAACCAACGAAGATCCCACCTTTTCTCTGATACTTTCTTCCTCGGCGGCAGCAAATGCAAAGAAGCACGTCGATCATTATTTGAACAAAGGCCTACTGATGAAAGTCGAAGGAGTAAATGCCCTAGCAAAGTGGATGAATCTACCTGTGGCAACTGTGAAATCAACGCTTCAGGAGTATCAACGAAATGCGAAGGAAAGCAAAGATGTATGGGGCAAAACCTCCTTTGCTGGAGTTCCCCAAGAGGACTTGGAACATGAGGTATTTTACGCTGGAACAGTCACCCCAGTTTTGCATTACTGCATGGGGGGACTCACAATCGACAAACATGGCAACGTTCTAGATGAGCACAAAAATATAATTCCAGGATTACATGCGGCGGGTGAGGTCTCCGGTGGTGTTCACGGAGACAACCGTCTGGGAGGAAATTCACTGCTGGAGTGCACAGTTTACGGTACCATTGTAGGCCAAAAAATACCGATCAAGCAGCGTAATTCTATCAAACAGAATAGTTTTGATGTGAATACAGCTTCCAAGAAGCTCGAGCTACCCAAAATCACCATGGAAGAGTTGGGAGAACACAATTCAGACGACGACTGCTGGATTGCGATAAATGGAAAAGTATACGACCTGACTGAGTTCGCAGAAGAACATCCTGCTGGGCCGGAATCAATCAGAGAACTTGCCGGAAAAGACGGGACCGAAGCCTTTGAGGCAGTACACAGTGAAAAGGTTCTTGAAGATTTTGACCCTGTTGGAATCATGATATAGATATCATGGCGGAACTACGTTACTTAAGAACTATGGTACTTTCGACAAATCAAAGTTAAGGACATTGAGTACTTATAGATCTGTCAAAACCTTAAGAGTCTCAGCTAATTGTAACAAGGTGCAATCCAATCTTACCGACCCCTTGCAAAACATAAGATATCTTCTGTTGTCTATTTCGTGAGTGTTTTCGTCCATAGTCCCAGCCCATTTGGCCCCATCATCGACCATCATCTACGTTATCGACAAATCATTGCCTCTCTTCGACAACGACGGTGCAACCCGCATCAACATCCTACCCAGAACGAAGCCATCCACACCCGCTCTACTCCTCGGCGCCTTCCTCAACACTCAACACGCTCACTGGCCTCCTACTCCTACCTTCACACCCATCTCGGAGGCACACAATCCTTCCAGGATGGGGATGGGATGATATCACATCGGTTATTGTACAGTAATATGTTCTCTAATAAATAATAATTATTTAATAAGCAAACAATGATTCCTGCCGGAAAGTCCTACCTGTTTTCCATACTTTGCTTGACATAAACTCGTACAGACCGATTGTAACATGCATGTTTCTCATCACCACAGTCTTTAGATCTCCACCAAAACTTTCTAGGTTGAGGTTTTCTTTAATCACCGGCCATTCTCCAATAACTACTCATCACTGATGATTTCTTCAGACATAAACAACAATTTACTTCCACAAATAGTGTTGCTTTACCGGTACATCCGCATCGAATTCCATTTATTATGCGGTTGCAGGAGATCCTCCGTCTTGTTGCCGGCTTCCTTTTGAGATTCCACAACCATTTGTTCCCAATCACCCAATCCGTCGCCCGCTAGTTCCTTCACCCATGCTTCTTTCGTGTTGTCTTCCTTCTGATATCCTACAAACATTTGTTCCCAACCACTCAATTCGTCGTTTGCTAGTTCCTTCACCCCTTGTCTTTCGCTGGAGCCAGCTTGCAACCCGATTCCACATCCATATGTTTCCAATGACTCAACTCGACTCCGTTCCTATACCCATGCTTTTTTCGTGTTATGGCCGGCTTCCTAGCTAGATTCCACAATCATTTGTTCCCAATCACTCAACTCCTCTCTAGCTAGTTCCCTCACCCATACCTTCTTCTCATTGTTGCCAGCTTCCTTTTGAGATTCCACAAGCATTCTTTCCCAATCTCTCAACTTCTCTCCAGCTAGTTCTTCATCCATGCCTTCTTCACATTGGAACCAGTTTCCAACAGTTTGATGACATGAAATAGTTGTGAAGCAGACATTGAATGAATCACATGCAGCTCTGATGATAGTTGCTCCTAATTTTTCAACTAACCTAATAGCAATCTCAATTTTGTATACTGTCATTTGTTCTGTGGGTTTCTTAGCAATTAGAAACCCAATCATTGAATTGAGAAGACAAGAAATCCGACCGTTACACATTTTATTATCGAGTTGGTGCAGATTATGGCCATAGAGTGCCAATGCATAATTTGGATGAATGAGCTCATAATGTAAGTCCATAGGATTCACTCAACATTCTTCATGAGGTACACTTTGGCAAAAGACAATAAATTCGTGCTTGTGAAGATGCAACCAATACTAATAAATTTGATGCTGTAGTTGATGGAATTTAATCAATGTAACAAGAAAGAATAATAAGATAGAATAAAATAGAGGTTAAGTAAGTCCATAGGATGTCACATAATCTCAAACTTCTTGCAGATGTGTGGACTTGTCAATTGGGATGCTTGTCAACACATCAATAAGTGATATTGATCCATCCACAAAAGTAGCCGAATGATTACATGAGATTCCTGTCAATCCATGGTGTGTAGATTTTGGGATTCTTCTTGTAAATTGCTGAATGCATGGATTCAATGGATAAGTTGCATTGAATGGTCCTCCACTAGGAAGATCGTGAAGTTAGAATTTCTTGGACTGATAAAACTTGCTAAATATACCATATCCTTGCACTCCCAATTTTCCCTCTGATGAATCAGTGAATTTTCTTCCAGTCTTTCTCAAATTGTTGCCATGACACAGAATGAATTCATCACATTGACATGAGATACCTGTTACGTTTGAGTGGAGAAAATTGCTGTACAAGTTTTTATTATTGTACTGTTAAAACATGAGATAATTCTCTGAAATTTGATTCCAATGCTAATCACTCTTGATTTGAGCTGGCTCTATATATGTGTGAGATTGAGGTGCACATCTACCCCTTTTCAATACATACTCAAAGGCATTCATGCACACCAATTGCATTCAGGGAATGTTCAATACTCACTCAAAGATGTTCACATGCCCTCAATTGCATTCAGGGGGTGTTTGCATTCACTCAAAGGTATTCATGCACACTCAATCATATTCAGAGGGTATTCACACTCACTCAAAGGCATTCATGTGCATTCAATTGCATTCAAGTGGCATTCAAAGCTGCTCTCACTCACTCAAATGCATTCACACACACACCCAATCATATTTGAGGGGTGTTCAATCCATTGATGCTCACTCTATATGAGGTCATAAAGTAATCACTCAATCAAAGCATTTGGAAATTTGTATGATTTTCTTAAACAGCTTCCGCATGGAATAAACTCTACCTTTTCAACCATAATGTCCACATGGCATAAACAATACTATTTCTGCTTGAAATAATATTAATAGTGTATTAGCCTTACTCTGATTTTTATCCTATATTATAGGATAAAAATCAGCGATATTTCAATTTCTGCGTATGTTGCCCTATATCATAGGATAACATTGATATCTTTCACTTTGATCGATGTGCAAATTTGGGGAAGATTTTCATCTCAGAACATGTTCAAACTTTCTATGTGCTGAAGTCTTCAGCTGTGCACAGCTATCTTTAGGTCAGCTTGGCTACTTATTTGCAGTAACTACATTTAGTTCCTTGTATCATCTACATTCATATGATTGAAGTATGAATTTGATGTATTTTGGCATGTGTATCTATGTAAAGGAAACAAGGTATTCTTTGCATGTGCACACATCACAGTATTGTTGAATGGGTTGCAACATCAATGAAGCTTGCAAAGTTTGAAATGGCAAAATAGGTCACCCTTTATGTATTTGTGCCAAAAATGTGATTTTCAGAGTAGCTTCTTTCAACCTTCATCACTTCTTATAAATCACTAGGAATTTCTGGGAATTAGGCACCTGTTCTTGCAACAAAAAACCATTCTCCTTCTTAAGGCCAGTTGCAGTAACATACCACATTGCGTGTCTCAGGAAAAGGAATTAAAAGAAAATGCAGAGTCAGAACTTCAAAACTACCAGTCAAACATGTATTGAGGGAGACTGTGATTAAAGTATCTCACTATGAAGTGAAGATCTATCACTAATCAAAAATTAAATGCCGCCATCTCAATTCAATAGTGTCAGGGCCCTACTGGACATCACTGGCTGCTGCAGTAAGGAAAAAAGAGTGGGAAATGGTCTGCAGGAAACAGTAAGAAACAATCTGTAATGGCTAAAAGGAGTAATAAAAGTTATGTAACAGATGTCAGACAAAAAACAAAAAATGAGAGTCATCAGACATCAGAGACCCAACATAAGAAGGATAAATGGCAGGTCAAATTGCCCAATTGCATAAAGGCCTGAAAACAAAAAAACATAAAGACTTACTTCATTGCTATTTGTCTGGCATATTTTCATTGAGCTGGTATATTGGACTGGCTGGTTAATGTGTTGTTATGAGGATTGTTTTTATATGGGCTTGAAATTGTGGTATGTGTAGGTTGATGGGGGGAGGCCACATGAGATTACAAAACTCAATATGTCATATGGGGTGGCAGATAAACAAGATATCTGGAAAGATGGTGAGTGATGGCTGGTCCACATACAACAAAACTCTCAGACATGCCATTTGGAGAGGCAGCCACCCAATTTTCAGCATCCTGACAGCTTGAAAATGGCAAAATTCACCAACAAGGAGGCTGAAGACTGCATCCTCCAAGTACAAGTCCACTACATGGTTTCCCCACAACCACCCAGCAAATTGCTATGTGCCTTGGAAGTATTTGATAATTGATGCACATGAGCCAGAAAGAATTGGTGCAGGTGATACCAAGGTAGATATGTGGACTATGCAGGAGAGAGAAGAGGAATTATAACCCCTGATGTGAATTATTCAACACTCATCCATAATGATGTAAAGAACGGATCAAATCTGACTCCTTGTTGGGTAAAAGTTGGCCTGCATTATAAAATTTGTTTGAAGATGAGGGAGACAATACAAGAGAAATCTCAGCTAACTTGTAATGATAATTATTTAATTAGCAACATATTACAGACTACAATCAATCAAGTGAGAAAAGCTAATAATATTAAATGCATCAACCAACCAAATGTTTGATATCTTCATCATCGTCATTGCCAACACAAGCTGACTTTCCAACAAACAAACAAACAAGAACCAATCTTTGACTTACCATCTCCCAGCATAGTCATAAATCAACAAG
Organism: Cyclotella cf. meneghiniana; assembly: GCA_036940065.1. Taxonomy (NCBI): domain Eukaryota; phylum Bacillariophyta; class Thalassiosirophyceae; order Thalassiosirales; family Thalassiosiraceae; genus Cyclotella; species Cyclotella cf. meneghiniana. The sequence goes on from JALLPD010001105.1 coordinate 11,006, forward strand.
TCTGTAAATACTTTTTTCTTATCAGAATCTATACTGTGACTTTGCTCAATTTGACTTCCACTTTGCCTCTTTCTTGAGCATCCTCCACACCTCCTTCTTCCAACTACAAACACATGTTGCTACGCCAGTGGCTTGCCCTGACAAACCCTACTCATGACCAACAGAATCTGTGCCAATTTGTTGATCCTTGATCGTTGATGATAACTTTTTCTTCCAATGAACCTGTACAAAATAATCAATGATTTAATTATTTAGAGGAATGGATGGGTATTCATTAGCATTAAATCAGCTTACCATTGTCTAAATCAATCACTTCCGCTCATCCCATTGTAATGACAGGCATGTAACAAATATGGATTGGTAGAAATCTAGCTATAACTCAAAAATTAGAGCAAATTGGACCAAGCCAAGCAGTTGTAACATTGCAAGAGATGTTGCAGTGGAGGTGACACTGGTGGATAGATGATAACTGATGTCATCTTGATATGGGAGGACAAGTGGTAACTGATGTTGTCTTGATGCAGGAGGCCAAGATGTCTTGGGTGGCGAAAGTCTCATGGTGAATGGGAATTGTTTTGCAAATGTTTTGTGGTGAGTAAGAGCTGGTACTGTTTCTATGGTTGCCATATGGTTTCTAAGGAAGCTGAATGTTACATGATATAATTCACCTTAATCTGGTAGCAATAGTAAATAATACTAAAAAATTGCTTCATATGGATGGCTAAAGCATTCAATCCTCGCTCCAAAGCATTCATGTGCACTTACCACATTCAGGGGGTGTTCAATACTTACTCAAAAGCATTCATGCACACTCAATCACCTTCAAGGAATGTTTACACTCCTTCAAAGAAGTTCACATGCAGTCAATTGCATTTAGGGAATGCTCACATTGAAGCATTTTTATCCGCCCAGGAAATTCTAACTTCCCTTTCTTCCAACATATGTAGCATTGGAAAAGAAAGCATAATGCTTGATTACAAGTCCTTTGACTCCATTATGTAATTCATTACCATGATTAATATGAACATCTGGGAGTAACATGGCTATTTGCAAAAGTGACTGCATTCCATCTCTTTTTGGCTAAAATTCTGAATTGGTCTGTCTTCACAATCAAACTGTCATTGATCAAAGCAATGAAATTGTTTAATACTTTGATGACTGGATGTTCATTGCAATTAGTCGAGTGAATGATTTGTAATCCACATGCAACAAAATGTGATACAGTTAAATGTTTTGTTACAATTTCAAGAGAATTGTCAATGTAGATTCAGCCTGTGGTTTGGTCTGCATTCAACTTTAGAGATCTCCTCATCTGGCACTTCCGTATACACTCAACATCTGCTTCTCCTGTACCATTATCTGGTATGATGCCTCAAAATCTATGGATCACCATGTTGATGTCAATATCGCCACACAAACTGCTAATGGGTGGATTCTTTTGCTTCACCAACCATCCGTTCATTATTTAAGAACTTTTCCTTCCTGTCATGGGGGTGCTTGATGACGAATTGAATGACAGCCTGTCAGCTTCCACCAAAAGGAGCAGCATTATTTTGCTTCATTTGGTAGCACATCTGTGTTGATCCATGCATCATTGTGCTTCTTCTTGATATGTATGGGGGGGTTCTTAGGCATCACTGCAAACGAGCTGTTAGCAAGACTGTAAGTGAAAAATAATCCCTTGCTAACAAATCGTACGTAGGGGGTGTACTAGCCAATTTTCCGGTGATTTTGAGTAAAATCATTTTTGTTAGTTAAATAGTAAGTTAGTACTGCCCCCGATCATTTTTTTGCCCTAGCTTACAGTCTTACTAACAACATCCATTTTTGCTAACATTTTAACTAACAGAATTGATGATGATGGAGTCTGATGGACTCTAATTTCTTTACTAACATAATTACTAACAAGTACTCCCCCCTCCGGGTAGTAGGAGTAAACTCGTAAAAACATGTTAACCTTGTCCCTACAAAAACCATTTTTGAAATGTAATAATATTTTGGAATAATAATTTTG